>APFE030893622.1:8776-84120 GCA_000404065.3 Pinus taeda | reverse complement strand
GGTTCACCCAGTTGGGGCTACGTCCACCTCGAACAGCCAGTCCTTCCTTTCTATTATCCAGCAAAATGAAGAGACACAACCTACAGCAAAGCCGCTGTAATATCCTCTGTTTTCTCTCACAGTCTCACCTCTCTGTTTTCTCGCTCACACACACAGAATACACATCTATATCGTCGCCTCAAATACAATACCCTCATACAAAGAGAGGGGTTGCCTTCTAGGGCAAAACCCTAAACTAAACATAAGTTCTACCGTCAGATCATCCGCCTAATGAACGGCCCAAATTGACTAGAAATTACTATACTTTTACAATGCAAATTTACATTTGTTTTTAGCTTTGGGGGCACTGCCCCCGAGTCCCCGCCGGGGGACCATTGGCCCCCGGACCCCCCAGCCAAGGGGGATCGGCCCCCCCGGAGCCCCGTGGGGGGGACAAGTCCCCCCCTGCGTGGAGGGGTGTACAAACTTCCTAGGGTATACATCTGACTGAAACAAAGACCTATGAACAATCATGCTCCACACACAACATACCCTTCTTTTTCTAGACTCAAAGTTATATATCAAGGAGCTGAAGGGGACCCTGAGTAGCTCAATTACATAAACCAAAGGATACCTCATGGGCCTAGACCTTACTAGTAGGGAACGGAAGGGTCATCCCATGCATATTACAACCCCAACCCAACCACAACCATACCTTCTTGGGGACCCCTGATCATCCTTCCTGGTATACACCTCCTCCTTGGTCCTTTGCATCTCAATATCACTCCCAGCCAACCAACTAGTCATTTCAACCATATGCTCCACCATAACCTTAGTGGAATGCACCTCCCTAGGGGTTGAGGCCCCAATAAAACAATGCTCCAGCTTTATTGCCTCCACCACCTTCCCAACCACAGCTTCTACACTCTACTCCACCCAAGCAACCCCAGATGCCTACCCAGCGAAATCCGAACCGGAACAACAAACAAGCTCAGCAAGTATATAGTGGAGAGACATCATATCCAGCTTATGTTGTGGAAATCCAGGAGATTAACTTGAGATCTCACAGATTTCTCCTCGATAACTAGCCTCCACCTCCACCTAGGGAGGTTGAGGAAAAAAGAGAGGAAAGAATTCCTAAAGTGAATCCACCCTTTCCTAAGAGATTAACCCAACCACTCCAGCCTCCTCGAGAAGAGACTGAACTTCTAGGAGAATTGAAAAATCTATGTGTAAAGATTCCACTTCTCCAAGTAATAAAGGATGTTCCTATTTACAATAATTTGATTAAGGAGAAGTGCTTCAAGCATCCAGGGAGGAAAAGAAGAGATGCCCCTACCATTAATGTCAATGGACAGTTGTCCGACTTAATGTTGGGGTAGGTAATCTGTTCAAAGTACTTGGACGCTGGAAGCCCTATAGTAGATGTGCACATTAATGGCACCATTCTCCTACACACCTTGATTGATCTTGGGGCTTCCATTAATGTGATGACCAAGGACACCATGCTCAAGCTCAACTTCCAAGGTTCATTGAGGAAGACCACAACAAGTCTGCAACTTGTAGACCGCTCCATAGTGACCCCTGAGGGGATTATGGAGGATGTGATGGTCTCCATTGACTCTTGGGAGTACCTTGTACATTTCCTAGTTCTCCAGCCTAAGGCTAAGCTTACTGGTTACCCTCTCATCCTTGGGAGACCCTGGTTGTCCACTGTCGATGCTTACATTAGCTTTAGAGCTGGGAATATGACCATCAAGAATGGGGATATATCCAAGCAATTAGTGATATACCCTCCTACTCAGCCATCTCTAGAGAATGATCTACCTTTATGGTTGGAGGAGGAGGAAGAAGATGAAGTTTATTCTGTCCAACTTTATACTTTAGAAACAACCATGGGAGGAGGACAACAGGATGAAGATGATTTGATTGAACACCTACTCCAAAGTCCAATTCCCAGTACATTTCCCTTAGAAGATGTAATAGAGGAAACCTAGAACAATCATCCAATTGACCTATTCTTGGCCGATTCCAACCCCCTTTGTGTTAAAAGCATAGAATTCAGCCCTGAGAAAACCTTGAAAATCAATCCATCTCTTTCTGCTCTCCAAGAAGAGAAGTTATGCAACATGCTAAAGGAACATCTAGATGCTTTCTCTTGGAGTTACAAAGAAATGAAGGGAGTACACCCCTCAGTGTGTGCTCACCACATATACATCAAAGAGGGTTGCAAGGCAGTCCAACAACCCCAAAGGAGGATTAATCCAACTCTTAAAGATATAGTCAAAGAAGAACTGCAAAAACTGCTAGATGCCGGATTCATTTACCCTATCTCCGACAGTGAGTGGGCCTCTCCTTTAGTCTTAATTCCAAAGAAAAATGGTAAGTGGAGGATTTGTGTCAGTTATAGGGAGTTGAACAAAGCCAAAAAGAAGGACCATTTCCCTCTACCCTTCATTGATCAAGTGCTAGATGGCCTAGCAGGGAAATTTTTTTTCTCTTTCCTAGATGGATTTAGCGAGTACAACCAAATCCAAATCAGCCCAAAAGACTACGATACAATCACCTTCACTTGTCCTTGGGGTACTTTTTCCTATAGGGTCGTTCATTTTGGCCTAAGCAATGCTCCTGCCACTTTCCAGAGAGCAGTCCTGAGTATTTTTTCCAAGTTAGTCCATTATGCGGTGGAAATTTATATGGATGATTTTACACCTTATGGTTGTGATTTTCAAGAGGCTCTATCCAACCTAAGCAAAGTACTACACAAATGCATTGGAATGAACCTATCTCTCACTTCCGAAAAATGTGAATTCTTGATGACTGCAGGGACTGTGCTTGGTCATTCAATATCTCAACAAGGACTGTAGGTGGACCCAAATAAAATAGCTATCATCCAAAGGGTCCCACCTCCTCAAAAGCAGAGAAATGTCAGAAGTTTCCTAGGTTTATTTAGATACTATCGAAGGTTCATAAATGACTTTAGCAAGTTGGCCTCTCCTTTATTTGGTTTGTTGGCCAAGGAATCTGAGTTTATATGGTTAAAAAACTGTCAAGAGGCCTTAGACACCCTACAGAACAAGTTGATGTCTGCATCGATTCTCCGAGGCCCAAATTGGGCCCTTCCTTTTAATATTCATGTTGATGCCTCACACAAAGCCATAGGAGTAGCCCTAGGTTAGATAGATGAAAAATTGTCGTATGTTATCTACTTTATCAGTAAGAAGTTGTCAAAGGCGGAACTAAATTACATAGCGATTGAAAAGGAAGTCCTTGATGTTGTGCATTCATTAAACAAATTTAGGCATTATATTACAGGCTATCAAACATTTGTGCATGTTGACCATGATGCAATCAAATATTTAATGCATAAACCATATGTGAATGCTTGGATTATAAGATGGTTAGATTTATTACAGTAGTTTGATCTAAATATTGTTGATAAGCCTGGTAAGGAAAATGTTGTTGGAGACTTTTTGTCCAGATTAAATTTGCTTGCAGTTGAAGAAGGAATGCCTGATGAAAATTTATTGGATGAGCACTTATTTTCTATTTCAGTTCTCTCTGCATGGTTTGCTGATATAGCAAACTATTTGGTATCTGCACAGTTCCCACCAAACTTTTCCTCCAAAGAGAAAATGAAGATATTAAGGAAGAGCAACCCCTTCACTTGGATTGGGGGCAATCTCTTCAAACTTGGCCCAGATCAAATCTTGAGAAGGTGTGTCAGGGAGGAGGAAGTCTTTGACATCCTTCCGACCTGTCATGATGGGCCTTGCCGAGGTCACTTTGCATCAAAGAGGAAAACATTCAAAGTGTTACAAGCATGCTATTATTGGCCCACTCTTCATCAGGAAGGCCCGTCACTAGTCAGTGTGATTGGTGCCAAAGGATGGGAAGGCCTACTCTAAGAGATGAAATGCGTCTGCAGCCTCAGGTGACTTTCGAGCCATTTGACAAGTGGGGCATGGACTTCATTGGACCTATTGACCCTCCTTCCAAACAAAAGAAATACATCAATATGTGCATTGACTATCTAACTAAGTGGGATGAAACCAAGGCAATTAAGGTAGCAACAGAAGAGAAGGCAGCTGATTTCCTCATGGAAAATGTATTTTACAAATTTAGGTACCCTAGAGAGTTGGTCAGAGACCAAGGTAGCCAGTTCACCTCCAACATGATTAAAGACTTGCTCAGCCAGCACAAGATCAAGCATAGAACATCCACTCCCTATCATCCAAAAGCTAATGGACAAGTAGAGGTGACCAATAGAGCACTAGAGGGCATCTTGACCAAATTGGTAAGTAGCAACAGGAAGGATTAGGCATATAGACTAGTTGAGGCCACCTAGGCCTATAATACCACCTAGAAAACCACCACTGGATTCACACCCTATGAGCTGGTCTATGGGAAAAAGGCCTTGATGTCCATTGAATTTGAGTATAACACATTAAGGATGGTAGCCCAACTATATCTAGATCTCAGCAGTGCACAAAAAGAGAGATTGCTCCAATTGAATGGTTTGGATGAGTTCAGAATGCAGGCCCTCCTACATACAGAGGTAGTTGAACTCCAAAGGAAGATCTGGCATGATAAGAACATTAGGGAAAACCAATTTCAAGAAGGTGATTGGGCTTTGTTATATGATTCTAGGTATAAAGACTTCAAGGGAAATTTAAGGACAAGATGGCTAGGACCTTATGTTGTAGAAATATGCCATGATAATGGTTCAGTACATATCATAACTATAGATCAAGAGGCCATTTCTTTACTTGTTAATGGACACCGACTGAAAATTTACAAGAGACCATTGTCAAAACAAGAATTCATTGATGATATCAATAAAACAGTGATGGTAGTGGAGCAATTTTCAGCTCCTACCTCATCAAATCACTGAGAGAAAAAAAGAAAAAGAATAAGGACTCAGATGAAAACCTCCATGAGGCGCCTGAGTCCCACTATGGGGTTGAAAACCTCTTGGGGTGGCAAAATGGTATCAATATAAGAAAAAAGAGAGAATAAATGAGAATAAAAATATCCCTGGGTGAAAACCTCTCTTGAGGCACCCAGGGAAAACAGCTAGGATGAAAACCTCTCATAGGTAGCCTAGTTGTTTAAAAAATAAGAGAAAAAAGAAAAGACAAAAATCATGAAAAATTCTATTTTGGAGGTCAGTAAGAAGGATGATCAAAGAGAAAAGGAGGATCACCAAGAGACCTATTTCACTCACATTTTATATTTCCACTCATTTCATTCATCACTCTACCATTTCTCTCATTTTTTCCACTCCTTTCCTTCAGTTTACAAAGGGATTGTGTTTTCTACAAGATCCCCTGTAAACCTATAGGATCCCCTGAAAACAAAGTGACCTAGAAATCCAATAGGAAGCGACCCTAACGGGAAAATATGACCTGCTATGTCAATAAAATAACACCCCTACATCATTATTCCATGACCATACCTATGTTCACCTTCAACACCCTTGCATTTCACAATATTAGAATAAAAGGAAACAGAGAGCAATAGGGAGCATCACCTGAGTATTCCTCATCCTCCATACTCCTAGTCTCCCTCTCCATCCATGTAACCATCCTAAAACTCCCAGCAGAAGGGTATGATTAAGAGTTCTGAGGGAGAAGCAGCTACATGACATCTTGTAGGGAATCCTGTAGTAGCCTATCCCACAAAATACAAATCATAAGAACAACAAGCTTCTAGCATGATGATCCAAGAGTAGAAGGGACTCCAAAGCAGCAACAACACCATCATATTGAACACCAAGTACATGCACCACAAAAAATCATCAAAGAACAACAAAAAAAGGGAAGAATTCTAGCATGCATCTAATACACACAGCAAGCACCTCCAGTCTTCAACCACTACAACAAGGTATTTAGCACCACAGGTGAGTATACCGCTCACTCTCTCATGTGCATAATGTAGTCAAAATATGTAAAGGTTACGAGTAAGTTGGTTTATAAGCGAAAGGTGGCCAATTAACTTGGCTACTTTCAATTAGTCAACAAAGACAACAATTTGTTCTCTCACACATGGCAATAGTCAACTCAAAAATAGGAAGGAAAAGGATAGAAGCAGTTAAGTCTACGGAAGAATGAAGTGGGAGTTAATTACAAGGAAGTGGGGAAGGATGAGGTGGTAGTGGGGACCAATGGTCCAAAAATGGAAATCATACCTCAGCTACCAGCACAACACCTCACCCGAAATGACCATAAGAGGAAATAATCGTCATCCCCATGCATTCATGCATTCACTTCCTCGATGCTTGCTCTCACAAGTCACTCTCATACCCAAGAAACCTACAACAAGGAAGACACCATCATTTTTCTGCACAGGAATTCCTAAAGGATTGCACATAGGATTCCTACAACATACACAGAGACAATCTATAGGATAGGCCGAGAGAAGTTTCAGAGGGAAAACTCGGGGATTGACCACAACAAACATTATGAAGAGGTAGGATCTGTAATTACATTCCTCTTTCCAAGTAAATTGAACAGAAAGATCCTCTATTTTGAGTGAATTTGGGAGTTGTGCAAGAGAATTGTCCACACAGTCATCTCAGTTTTTTACTTCTAGATTTGAAAATTGTATCAACCATCTCATCTCCTCAAAACCTCACCAACCAAATATGACAAGAGGGTTTAATAAGAGGGAGCCCACTAACACTGTGAGAATCCAATGACACCCTTAGGTATCATAAATCTTCACAAGGCATAATTGGATGGGGTTTTTCAAAAAATTAAGGGGGTATGATGATGAGGTGGCTCGAGATTTTCCTCTCTCCCTCATTCTACTCTCCAGAGTCCATGCCACTGTTGCGGTAAGAGATCTATCCATATAACTCACCCCTGAACTCATCAGCAGAGTTACCACACTTCCCCTAGGAGTACCATAGAGGAAGGAAGACAAAGGAGGTAGCCAGGCTGCCAAAAGGAAATTCTTTTTAGAAGGTGAGGAACCCACTGAGGATAAAAATGGAGTAAGGAGAGAAAGTTTTCCATATCCATGGAATGAGGTAAGCTACCAATTTATCAAATACATTTCATATGAGGGTAGGTATAGTGTGGTTTATGGCTATCATTTTAGGCTTCTTAAAGAATTGAGATTTGGAGTAGAAACACCCCCTCACCATAGGTTCAGCATACCATACTTCCTGTTGCAATCACTGATAGACTCAAGCATCAAAGTGCAAGAGGAAAATTCCAAATGGTTAGCTCACCATGGGTTAATTATAATCCTTATAGAATATTCTGTCCAAAACCTCAGAATTCCTATACAATGGTAGGTTTTCAGAGATATGCAGGCAGAGGAAGACATCAAAACTATCACATATGATGTTAGTCCTATTGTCAGTGAAGAGGAAGAGACTGAAGTAGAGGAAGAGGAAGTAGAGGAGGAAGAAGAAGAAACAAAAGGAGATGAAGATGAGATGGATGAAGAAGAAGATGAAACATAAGACAATGAGCAAGATAAAGAAGAAGAGGAGAAAGAGAAGGAGGACGATGAAGAAATAGAGGAGGATGTTAAGGAGGGAACTGATAAATATGATGAGGATCTACAAGAGGAATAATAAAGGAAAGACATAGGTGAAGAAATAAATGGGAAAAAGGGGGCAAAAGATAGGGAGGAGTCACCTAGGGTGTCTCTAGAACCCACTGAAAGAGAGGCAGCAACTTCCCTCACTGCTCTTAGCACCCCATCAAGCAAAAATGAAAAAGATAGAGACAGACTCCCTTATATTTTAGGACAAGGAAAATCACAAGAATAAGGTAGGGGAAACCCCAAACACCAACCAAAACTCCAATTGTGGTTGAAGACGCACCTAAACAAAAGGAAAAGATGCCCTCCCCTAAGTCCCCTATCACCTATGTGAGAAGGCCTATGACTAGATCAACCTCCTCCAAGGGAAAAGCAATCCTACAGGATACACACTAGAATCTATAGGAAGCATAAGCAATCCTACAGGATACTCTGTTGAACCTACAGGAGACACAAAATTGGAAAAGGAGGTAGGCCAACAACAAGGAACTAAAGAAGAGGACCCAGAGTGAAAAGAACCTAGCCCCCAACCTAACCTTGACTCCTACTATGGGTTTATTGAAGGAGGCAGGGTCATACCTAAAAAAATTTCTATTCCACTATTCTTCAATCTTGAGAAGTAGAGAGCCAAAACTCATCGATGGATGCATATCACCAAATCCAAGGGGGTGGAAGACATTGGGCACATGGAGGAGATGCTCAAGGAGATAGGCAGAGAGCTAAGTAGCTTGAGAGACAGAAAGACCATAATGAAAAATCAACTAGAAATAGAAAATGCATGTTTTAGAGGACAGTTGCAAGAAAGAGAGAATCAATTGCCATGTATGGCCAGTCTCTCTTTGGAGGCAATCCAGTGTAGGATGCCAAATAAATATTATGCCCTGTACCTCAAGGAATAGTGGTTGTTGTTCTAGATCAAGACCCTAGCATAGAGAGGCACATGCCATTTTAGGACTACAGGCAGTTCATTGATCTTTGTGATCATAACACACTAGAAGATAGGGCAAAGATGTATGAGTTTTATTTTCATAACATGACCTTAACAGACATGAATGCATGGGACCCTAATTCCAAGCTAGGAGATTTACATTTAATGGCTTTGGCATCATGGATGAACCATGAGGAATCAAGGGCTGCAGAGATGAAGAAGATATTAGAAAGAGAGAAAATTGAACCTCTTATGATCAACGTTGAATAGTCAGATCCCATGGACCTCATAAGTACCCATAATTTGATTGCAAATGATCCTCAACTTGTACCTAGATATCTTGATGCCCAAGAGCAAGAAATTTCACATTTTGAGGACATGTTCAGGCTATTAGGGGATGATATCATACATGCTCGCCTGAGGATATGGAACACATTGCCATATAGCTTAAAGATAAGATAGTACCACTCTTATCAAAGATTGAGAGAAGCACTAAACAAGACACCCATGTACAAGAAATCTATGCAAAGGTTGAAAGTCAATTGGATTGTCTTGAATCTTAGTCCACCACTACTCTTAGGAATGCTAGAAGGAAGGAAGGAAGAAGAAGAAAAGAGGCAGTGAGAGGAGGTAGAAAGGAAAGTAGGATTCTATGAACAAGAAGAGGAAACTACAATAGAGGCATGGGATGTCAGGTAGGCCACTAGAGCTATGAAGGATATGGATATTGATTGAGTTTCTCAGAGGATGAGAAACACTTCCAGTAGGGGGGCGATGATGAGCCTAATCATTGGGTAATTAAATGGGCCTTAATTCACCTCCTAGATTAGTCAAAACAACTTTCCTCACAACTTATTACATGTTTTTTATTATATTTTGTTGATGAGATGAGTTAGAGTTGGATATTATGTCTAGTGGAATAATATGCATTGAATGCAGGATTGAAGGAGAAATTCAAGAAATTTTGGAAAATACTAAGGTTAAAAATCAAATGGGACAAGGGAAGGGTATTGTAGGAGGTAAATCCTCCTCATTTACTTCTCCCCCATTTGAATATTCCTCCATCCATCACACCAGCTCGGAGTGCAAGCAGCCAAGCCATGAGGATTAGAAGGCAGCCGAGCAAGTGAGAGAGAGCTAGTTTATATTGAGTTTGGAAGCCGAGCCTCCTTGATTTTAAGGAAGTCATTGGGGACTTCAGTTGTATAAGTAGAGAAGCCTAGAGCCTCATTAGGGTTCAAATTTTTATTGTAAAACTCTAAGCTATTTTTGAGCTCTAGACTTGTGAAAGTTTTACTGATGTAATTTTATGTTTTGGTAATAAGAATGAGTTTTGTTTTGAGCCAGCACTGAGTTAACTAAGAGAGATGAATCCCTTGGGTTAGGGCTCAACCCTATCAGCCAAGGCTCCTCTTTCTTATATATGTATCTTTATATTATTCTCGTAGCTTCATTGTTAATTTGCTTTTAGATTTGTTTTCATTGTAAGTAGTGTAGATTGGATTGGTTACTTATTAGTTTGCTTCCATTTGTGCCTTACTTTAATAGCAGGTTAGTAGGGATAAAAGGAGTACCACAAGGTTGTTAGTGGGTTTCTTGAACTCATTTCCTCCCTTTGATCATCATTTGAGGAAGGGACCCTTATGCAGCCACAAAAACACAGATTTCTATTTCTTGCATAAACTTTAGAGGTTACTGTATTTAAGTTAGCATTTGATCAATTTTTCAAAGTAGGATTTCAATTCTATATCTTATATCTTCACTCTTGCAGTATATCTCATCCACGCTTTCATTCATTTCAACAATTTTCCTCATGCATAATTTAGGCAGTTAGTTCATTAATTCTACTTTTCTAGCTTATGAGAATGCTTCTTGTTTACATAGATTTTTGGGAATTATACATGTTTTATGCAGAGAAGGTGCTTCAGGAAGAGACAAAGATTTCATAGTCAGCAACCACCTTCCACTCCATCCACCATAGTCATTCCTTGTTTTCACCATTTCCTTCACTAGTTTTCATCATTTTTCATAGAACTTCTTCCAAGCACATTGAGTGAATCCAACCATCCTCTATCCTTTTTGTTGACTTCTGAGTGATCCTAGACCTTTCCTCACTTCATTCCACCCATATAACACCTTCCATTTTTCTCTCGGTTGTATCCTATAGGTTTACAAGGAATCATGTAGGTTTCCAGTACATCATGTAGGTTTTCCCAAAGTATCATGTTTTGAGGCCGAGTTGAGGGAAAACCTCTAGGAAGTCACCAAAAGCCTCCCAAGGGTCTCCCACACTGTCCAACCATCTCCTAACCCTTCCAACCATCCTCCAACATCCTTAATTCACCTGCCACATCATCAAAAGAAATTAGTTTGCGCACTTGATTTTGCACGAAAAGACAAAAAGACAAAAAGAAAAAAATAGATTTATTTCAGTCCCTTTAGTTGTACATTAGTGATGTTTGATGCTTCTTAATTCCATGCTTAGATAGTAGCATTTGGTTCATGATAATTTGGCATCATTGCAAATCATAGTTTCTTGGCAATTAATTAGGAAATGGTGTGATTTAGCATTGGATTTCAGTGTTTTCCATTATTGCAGTAGAGTAGCTCTCCCTTAGAGTAGATTTCCCTTTCTTCCATCAAGAAACCAAGCTTCTCTGACTCCATAGATTTCTATCTTGAAAACCTCAATGGTCTCTCGCCAGCTGAACCATGACAAAAGGCAGAACCATCACTGTTACTTGTGTATACAACACTGTCACCTCCAAGTTTGTACAAACCCCGACTTGACAAAGTAAAGATGGTAGCCTAGGAGTTGCATCATTCTTGTTGCAATAATGGTGCCCATCACTTGGACTTGACTCACCCGTAAGGGTTAAGTTGTTGCACTCAGGTTAATCTTAACCCTCCAATGTATTTTGACTTAACTCTTGAATGTTTACGAAGGAATGCACTGGATATGTTCTTATTATAAATTAGGTTTCTTTTGCTTTCTTGTATAAAAGGAGTTGGTTATTTTTCTTTATGGCCATTATCCATTTGTGAAACTATATGATCTAGAGTTTAAGAGGAATATATATAATGAAATATTTTTCTTTCCCCAAGTATAAACTTGCATTTCATTTAACTTTGGATATTTGTCTACATCGTATTTACAATAAATGTATTACTTGTCAAAATGTTATTTACAATTGATATGACTCGTGGTAAAAAGAATTATCAAACTTTGCATGTGTTTTTTTTAACAAAAATGTTACAAACATTTCTTTCATTTAAAATATACAGGGATTCAACCTATCCACTTTGTTCTTACTTTCTTTTAGGTGTTACAGAATTAGAAAACAGGTCTTAAACCAACTGTTTATAATAACCTCAATGTAATATCACAATAAATTATTTTATCAACATTATTCACATATAACACAAGAGGGTTTTATATTTACTCATAAACCCTACTATATCTCATATGACCAGATACAACATTATTACTTGTAGTTTCGAAGGTTGGTGGGACCTGTCTCTGAGGCCTGCCATAGACCTTCTAGTCCTAAGTATTTAAGAATTCATGATTATTTCAGGTAGATGGAAATATATATGTTTTGTCTAGTAAGGCTTGGGACTAACCTAATTCATTCATAATGTTATATTTTTTCTTTACCATATCATAGTATCATTGTTAAACTCAAACATTTGCACAACATAACAGGAAATAAATACATATAGAAATTATTCCAAAACATATTTCATTTCTCTCTTTTCCAATAACTTATCCTTCCATGAAAATCACAATGGGAAAAAGGATGCTCCACCTAACCAATGATAACTAGTACCCTCTATCAAAACTCTCACCCCCGAGCTAGTTTCACATCCAGAATAGTTTTTCTTAACAATGATTGTACCAGGTCCAACCCAAGACATTCTCAAACCACACCAGGTCTAGTCTAGTGTTTCACTGACCACACAAGATACAATTTTGAATTCCATTGACCAAATAGTTCAAGAATTCCTTTTTCGTAGCATCCTGCCTCCCTCAACAATGTCCTATCTTAGGGTATCAATCTAAAAAAACAATCTTTCCTCTCTTCGGCCCCCTCCAACCAGGCTCTAAGTTCAGAAGACTACCTTAGGATTTTTCCCTTTTTGTCCTCTTTTCTCCCTTTTCTCTAACTGAGATAATTTACCTCTAGGGAGAGAAATATGGGAAGGAAACAATCTATGCCCATAACTATCTAGAATATGAAACTCTCTTTCAACATATGTTCCCACCATAATTTTCATTACTGACTAGATGCAATATTTTATTAATGTAAAACTATAAAATAAACATTTATGTTTATCACTTATTCATACTATGCCTTTAACATGCCCCCCAAAGTCTTCCAAGTAACTTTAGCAAAAATAAATAGAATATTCACAATTTACTGACTGTATTACATCCCTCCCTGCCTCGAAGGAAACACTATCCTTCATGTTTTCCTATCCTTTAAAACAATTTGGGATATGTCTCACACATACAATTTTCATCCTCCTAGGTAGTATTTTCCAAGCTGATGTGTTTCCACTGCACTTTAACCTAGGTGATTGCTCGCTTCCATGGCATAATTTCTCTCTGATCGAGAATGCACAGAGGCTTGACCAAGAATAATTTGTTTAGGTCAACCTACATCCACAATCATTATGGTTATCAATAGTTTCCATCAATCATTATTTAAGAAACATATATATAATCATTTCAAAATAATAATAATAATAAATTACTTAGACATCCCACCAATTAATAATATTCTTAGGATCATGTATGCCTTTCTTTAACAAAGAAACATCAAATACATTGTATATGTGTATAGTACTAGGTGAAGTTAGATGATAGGCCACAAGCTCAATGCTGGAAAATATTTCAAAAGGGCCACAGAATTACGAAGCCATTTTCGCACAAGTTCCCCATCTTAAAGTGCTCCTTTATTTATTTGTCTTCCTTTTAATGGTTTAACCTTTACATACACATGATTGCCTACTAGAAATTCTTTGTAGGCTCATATTTTATTGATTCATCAATATAAGCACATCATTACCTACAATAGAAAATAATAGATTATCATGCACCTTTATCTAATGGACATTATAGTAATTGTCTTTACTTCCGAACCCCGACAAGAGATTAATTAATTACCTTATTATACCACTCAAATAGTAATCATATTTGTTATCATTATCATTTTTTTTCAAGAAAAATTTTCTTTATCTTGGGCCCATGATAACTCACCACCAATGATTTGTCCTTTAGAAAGCATGATAATTTCATAATATCAAATATGCCACAAAAAAACATTACCAAGGTTCAAGAAAAATTACTATTATCATTGCCCTTTGTTTGAGTGGACCTAGACATGTCTGCATTAATTATTCATCAATTGTTTCATGAAAAAATCTTGATTAGGGTTTTATAATTCAAATGGTTTTCCTTATTTTATTCTTTTCCTTCTGATCTTTCCCAGTAGATCATCAAGGCCAAAAGTACAAGGCAATATTAAAATGAACCAATATTACAATTGAAGGGACAACCTAAAGTAGTATGGGCACGCTTAAAATCAACAAAAGATAAAAATAAAATCACATCATCAAATCCTACAACCATATTCTCTGACATGCCTCACTTATATCGTGTTTGGAGGTTACATGTGTCTCCTCTTTTTTTAGGTGCAATCAACTATGGGGTCCTTTCCCCTTACATCTTCGCTCGTGTCAACTTCCTTAATAGATCATGTTAGTGCGGTTATCTTGACATAATGATTTTGTAAGCATATGTTCATTCTAATCAACCATTTGACGAAACTTAATTTATGTCTATAAAAGTCATATTTAAGTTATTTAAGGTACATTTCTAGAGTACCATTGACTGGTGGCATGTTTCACTTTTGATATTGGCCCATCATATGACAACAATCACGGGGAATGCTTTCCAATATGCTATTGGCATTCTCTTTATGATCGCTTTATTTTTTCTTAGGATTATGTGCCACATTTTATTTGGTTACCTTACCTTGTTATCCACTTGTTTTTATCACATTTTACCTATATCCATTATCAATCCTTCAATTCACATTAAGATAATATACTCCTCAAAGTATTTAATATACACATTCATTGTCGTGTGTACCTAATATACATATTTTCCTATGTTGTCCTTTTTCAACTTATGATATTTTCCACAAATTCTTAAGCAAAAGCATTAGACCACAAAAGACCAAGATAAGATTTCCCCCCTTGTAGTTTACAACTGTATCATTTGGCCTCATTATATATTTATATTTTTTTTCTTATAGTTATACTAGACTGCTCAAGGAATCTAGCCTACATCTTTTCATGTGCATCCTACTATACCAACTCGAATCAAATCTTTAGATATTAGAGTTGAAATTAATAATCATAACAATCAATCAAAATTCTCTTGTTATATTGATTTCAATCAATTTTACTTTTTCCAATCTCACAGTGGTTATAAAATGGACCAATTAGCAAACCATTCCATGATTTGGTGTCATGAATTTGTACCTTAAACAACATCGAACCCTCTACATCCATCAAGTACAGGAAATTCAAAAGCTATCTGAACTCTTTTTTTATATTTTAGGGGCGACTGCATTCCCTTCCTAATAAATTTCCATATTCTTGGAATTGACTGTAATATTGCTCACTTTATAGTTATTAAATTTGGTGTAAATCTAGCATATGTTTTAGTATTAGCAACACTGTTTCAATGTGCTTCCATGTTTATTTATTGCCTTGGAGTAACCAAGATACAATTATCATGTCACTTTCAACTTAAAAGTCTCAGTTATGTTGCTTACTTCACTATTTTTTAGACTAATCTTCTTGCATCACAAGCTATTATAAATGTTTTATCACAACTTACATCCATTTCACTTGTTATTAAACAAGAATTTTATCTAGAATTTCTACTACAGTTTCAATTACTTGAATTTTCATTTTTTTTAAATAAAGAAAATTTATTGATCATGCTATGTGCCCCAATTCTTGAATCATTCTTGTGTAATTTGTTTGGGAAAAAATCTACCTTCGTTCTATTCACATACACTAAAGTTCTGATTATCGAAAGATCAATTCTTATTATTTATTTTACTCAAGGAGTTTGAAAATATAACAATTGGGATATGCCAAAATATCTCACTACATACAAGAAACCTTACAATTTTAAAACATTACCAAATGGCATTAACTTATATACAATCCTCCATGCTCATGGTTTTTTCTAATTATTATACTGTTGTAACAAGTCTTTCTATGGCTCCCTTCATGAAGAGACTTCCCAATGAGAAAGTTCATTAATTCCCTTACCAATTTTTTTCATCAGTCATGAAATCGAAGCTTACTTGTAGCTGTCAGTTATTACTACGTTGGACTTATTTATACCCGAGTTATATTGTTGACATATATGTTTGTATCTTTTATTCTCATCATTGTCGATATCTACCATGTCACTTGCTAGTGCTTAATTGGGTGAAAAATATTACAACCATTCCTACCATTCACCCAAGATAATCCCAATGGACTCATATTTATACATATTTTTTGTTATCATAAGGGTTCTATGTCTCCATTCAAATTAGAAAAAAGTTATCATTAAATATGCCCATACGGCTTCCTCGGGTTTACTAATACACCATATATTTCACTTTATGTGTTATAGGGTTCTCAATCCCTTTATTCCCTTTTCGGATTTCTATATACACTTTATTTTCTGTATATATATATTTTTCTTTTTTCTTTTTTCTTTACTTGTGATGGTTTTCCAAAATATATATTGTTTTAAAAATACAATGCGCTTATTATTTTGATTGTTTCACAATGTTGATATAGCCTCCTTCCATTAAAGAAATTTTGAGGTCTAAAATGGGCCTAGAAACAAAAACGCACAACTGAAATAAACTTTATAAGAACCAATAGGATTCAAGATGATGATGTCAATCATGGGGGATGATTCACCATTTTTGGAGTAAAAAGGTAAAAAGATTAAAAAATAAAAAAATGAAAAATTATTTTTCAACTTGTATTTTCAGCTTATCTCCTTACAGTTTTACTCAAATTTCATGCAAGAGCACTCATTGGATGCAAAATTTAATTACGCATCCAAGAATTACCCATGTTGCATATTTTTTATGGACCCTGCTACATGAAAAATGAGAAATACATGAAAAAAAGTGATTGCAATCACAATTTTTCATGTGTTTCTCATTTTCGTATAGCAGGGTCCATTGAAAGTATGCAACATGGGTACTCATAGCATGAGGAATTAAATTTTTCATCCAATGAGTGTTCCCACTCGAAATTTGAGTAAAACCATAAGAGATAAGTTATAAATATGAGTTAAAAAAAATAGTTTTTTCATTTTTCCCTCTAAAATTTGATGATGTAATGTAATCTTATTTTATTATTTCCACTATTATTTTATAATGTTCCTTAGGAGGCCCATTTTGGACCTCAAAATTTCTCTAATGCTTTCGCTACTACATATTGAGCTAATTTTTACCGCTCTTTGTCTCTATTGTGCTGATCATTCATAGTTATAATGATGAAAAAAGAGATTTAATGAAACATCGAACATTTTATAATCATATTTTCAACTTCTCCTTGATCATCGTAATTTCAATGGAAATCATCGTTGCAATTCATGGTGTCAAAATATAGACAACAATCGTTGTTGCATTTCATTTGAAGACAACCTGTTTTGTGTCATCGAAATTGCAATGTTAAGGCATGGAAATTGGAACGTTCAAGCATCGAAATTGTGACATTTATGTGTGGGAATTGTGATGGTTAGCATCAAAATTATGATGTTGATCCATCAAAATTGCAACATTTAGGCTTCAAAATTGTCACATTTAGGTATCAAAATTGTGACGCCAGAAAATTCTTCAGAATTCCAATGAATCTGTAGCTTTAAAAAAAAAAAGGTTATGAGGATGGTTTAAGTTCATCCTTTTTTCCTCCATTTGTACCTAAAATATTCCTAGGTTTGACTAATTGTAGCTTTTACAACCCACATATAATAGGTAAATTGATTGGTAATGGATTCATGATATAAAATGCCTAGAGTTGTATACATTTTCCATATGGTTACTTCTCATTGGTAGCCGATGCCTCTTGTAAGAGAAATTGAAGCACTTTTTATTTCATCCATTCTATGAAATGAAACTAATCAATATTAGAAAAGGAAAATACTAGACAAGTATTCAAGAACATGAAATTGCATTGAAAGTAGGTTTTTTAGACATCAAAAAAATCCATTTATAGTGAGCATCCAAAGGTGAAGCTTCATATATTTGCATATGCTAATATAAACAATGATATGACCATGCAGTATTTAAACAATGATGATGATGATGTAGATAAGACATCAAACCTTGACTAAGTATTATGTTGTATTTTCATTTTTGCTTGATAGCTTTATCGATAATTAGTTGCTACTAATATGGGAAATATTAATGAACATTTTTTTAATGTACTTACTTTAAAGTTTTGATCCTTAAATATTTTGACCTTTGACCTTTGAAAGCTTTGTCTACATGTCTAAATCTACTATGGATGAAAGATGGTGAGATAGTTCCAATAATATAGCCATTGAGGAACAAATGTACCATTAAGGGAAATGAGTCTGCCCACAACGGGTGTCACAAAGGCATTATCTTTTGAACTAAAGTTGTTACAGTTCTAATATCTGCAACAACTTCTTAAACAAATAACAAACACATGCAAAAATGGTCACATGATGTTCTACAAGTTAAGGGTTAAATACAAAACAATTAAAAAAGGACTAGATGATATTAAAAGCCAATGTGCACATTGCAAGGTTAGGTTGTTGTTTAAGTAGTAGAACTAAATGAGTTTTAATGAGATCATAATAATGGTTTATGACATGAGAAATAAAATTCAAGGTTGTGTTGTAGGGCATTAAATACATCAAGGTTGGGTTTACTACCTAGAAGGAGGACTCATGCTCTAGGTGGTCAAAATTTTGTAAAATGAGAATCCACCAAAGTTGAATGAATAGAAATTAGAAAGAAGATATCTAGAATGTGGCAAGTTGTAATATTTTATAGTAGTATAATATTAATTTAATTATGTAATAGGATTTGTATCCTGAGAAATGCCTTGAGTGATTGTTGGGCATGGAATCCCCCCAAGGCATGTTTTGGGGCTTAAAGACCAAGTTTTGACCAAATCTTGTTGTAAAGCTCTGCGAATTGCAGGCATGGAGCATGAAAATATGCTAGAGTCACAGGGTTCTCCGCCCTAGTTTTGTAATATAATGTTGGCTAGATAGACCTACCCATGGTCCGTGGACCATGGGATTGTATAAATAGAGAGTGGTTCTAAGTGAAAAACATAACTAAATAATAATGAAGGAATAAGGAAGTCTAAGTGATTGAGCTGAAGTGTAAGGTGTGTCTGTGGGTCGTAGAGTAGGAGAAGGCTCTGTAGCTGAGTGCGCAGAGGCCTATTAGATCACAGCTGAGTGTGCAGACCCCTAGAGCTAAGTGAGTAGGGTGGTTCGAGTCTATAACCATTGGAGAATCAGTAAAGAGAATTTTTGCTATAATTTTGCGTATCTGTTCTTGGGTTAATGCATCATTGATATAATTTGTGATTACACTTTTTATTTATTGAGCGCACCTGTATGAATGTTTTGTATTGTTAAGCATAACTTAAGAAATTTAAGTAGGTAAAGGGGCTTAACTAACGGTGAAAGATAAATAAGATCTCGGGTAATAACGTAGAGCATGTCACAACCCCTAGTTAGGGCTACACGAGGGCATGATATTAGGTTGCGAGGCATGGAAGGTGGGAAAATCCACTTGCACGCAGGAACAGACAAAGGACCATTTGAACTCATCAAACTTCTCCAAGGTGTAAAAACCTAGTTCTAGCACCCTCCTATACTACTTCAGGTGAGACCTTAGTCCGCGCTCCACAGACTATTACTGAAAGGGCCAGTGGTACCAGGATTTGTTTGGCTAATTAACTCTGAACCTGGTTTAGACCACAACAAGCCAACAAATGGTGCCATTTTCAGGACCAGGATATGGATAGAGATGTTTGATGTCATATCACTAGAATCTAACCAAGAAAGGAATTGAAGAGTGGTTGGATAGAAAGATTCACGAGTTCGTGGCGCAGGAAAATAGGAATCTACGAATATCAAAGGAAGAGTGGTTAGATTGCTACTTATATATGGAAATCCATGAAATTTTCTTTGCATATTTCCTTACTGAGTTGTACGAGTGGATCACGAGGCTAGCAGATAGCCAAGGAAGGTGTAAACTCGACAAAATTATTGTGTGGACTCCAGAATTGGTGCGCAGCCTAGAAGCATCGTAAGATAAGATAGTGCACATTGTTGATCACTGGCTGGATCAAATCATAGGAGGATTCATCACTGAATTCATGGTTGATACTTTAGTTAGCTATAGTGAAGCAAAATGACGCTTCCTCAACAGACCACAAGGTAAGTACGTTAAATATTTGAACACTTGGATTAAAATGCTACTGTGTGAAAAGCATGTTACAGAAATAAATTAATGTTTGGGGCTATGCAGAGTGGGAGAATCTATAGAAACAAAGGTAGCATAGAACTAGAAAGTAGCCCCTTGATATCACCTCCACGAGGGGGTGAAGAAGAGCTTGTGAAGGTTTCACCAAGAAGTGCGATAAACTTGAATGTTGGAAATAATACTGAGAGGAGGGAGTGAATTAGTATTAGTAAATAAATAATATTTCATTTCCATAAGCATATTTGTATATGCTACTTTATCTAAGTGAACCAGCATGTACAGGTGACTATTATTAAAGCAGCCAACATATATGCAAATAACTTTTTATTTACCCAATTTATCATGCATTGAACTTTAACCAGTATGTCAAAGTGCAATAAAAGCATAATAAAGAATTACAAATAAGAATCACACATGAACACCAAGATATAAGGTGGAAACCCAATGTGGGTAAAAACCACCTGCTGCTGTGGTCTCTGTCTTATTTTAATAAGAAGAAAAATCTGTTTACAATTTTGTACTAGTGCAGACTTATACCAGTACACAGGCTTCTACCTGCAGAAGGCTGCAGCCTTCTCTCATTTTCTATCTACAATTGGAAGGGAGCTACAACCCCCTAGCTCTTGTACTAGCCAATAAGTTTACTAGTATGTAGGTTCCACCCTACAGGAAACTCCACTCTTCTACCAGGGACCACGTTTCATAAATTTTCAGACTAGATACTCCTGGAACACAACACCATAATATGAAGGTCACGTTTCATACAATTTTCATATTGGACCCATCAACAACATCATAGCTTCAATGCAATCATCAAGTACATAAACCAATCACTGAAACTCCTGAATTTGATCATTCAGAATACAATCACCATAATAGAACCCAGATCTCTGTAACAACAAATAGAAACAACTGAAACATTCTTCACAACGTATACGCTACTTCCCTATGTCTAACTAGCATGTGTACACGCTTTTGTCAAAGCCAACTAGCGTATACATATGTAAATGTTAATTCATAATTTTACAGCTATACCAAACTTCAATTATACCCAGATCATAACATTTACAGAATAATATATGTGTCACTATTCAGATCTAGAATATACATGAGAAAAACCACATAATGATAGTTCATTTTACGCCTTAAGATCCTAATCCATCATTAGATATAATCCCTCATCATTTGCTAAGGTTCATCTTTGGTTCAGATCTAGCAATGCACCATAACCCAATAACCTACATACTAGATCTCACACTTCATCCGATATTCGATACTTGCACACTATGACCTAATGAGCTTCTCCTCCTTTTATGGTTTGAGGCCTTTCTCAATATCATGGACCAAAAACACTTAGGACTAATACCTTGGACCAAATACTTCGAACCAAAAACTTAGTTTTCCAAGGTATACACGCTTTTCCTTCTGTGAAAGTGCCTGTGTATGTCTACGCTACTTGTGTTCAGTGAACCTATATGTATACATAGCTTGGTCAATTGTGAACCTTCGTATACCTCTCTTTCTTCATTCTGTGAAGACTGATCTGTAATTCTTTATTGTTTACCTACTATACTGTGATCTTTCATTTGAGTGAGTTGCCATCAAGGATAATAACTTTATCATAATGCCAACACTAATCAGGCAGAGGATTCCGCGCATACCACCCCCATCCACACCACCACTAGTTTCACCATCTTTAGCCTCGAATTCGCCCATACCACCTCTGCCACCACCGCGAAGTAGTATGGCTAGCGCAATAAAGTTACTGGTGTTCAAGGGAGTAGGGAACGAAGATCCAGACCAGTTTTGGTTGGTGATAAAAGTTGTATGGGAAGCACAGGGTATCACAGATGAAAATATAAGGAAGGCAACGCTGGTCAATGCTCTGCAGGATCACGCGCTGACTTGGTACATTAAGAATTCCAATGACAATCCAAATGTGGAGATAACAGATATCCATACTGCGCTAAACAGAGAATTTATCAGGCCAAAGTCAGAGGCATAGTTGATCATTGGATTCAAGGAAATCATAATGATACTAGGTGAAACCCTGTGGGAGTTGGATCAAAGACAGAAGTGCACAATTCATGAAGCGAACATGACCTTAATAGATGGGAAACAATGTGAATGGTTTACATCCTCATTAACACTGCATCTATGGAACGTGCTATTGCAACAAAGGCTAACCACTCAGGCTGAGTCTTTGGAGGTCATGATGAGATTGCACGAGACTCTGATACAAGATCCTAACTTGGGAGTCTAGCAGATTCATGCACAGTTGAAAAACGTATGCCTTGAGATGAATAATTTGAAACAAGATAGGATGGCTCGTCCAAAAGTGCGCGACAAGGTATGGTGTGTAAAGTGTAAGGGCTAGGGGCATGACAAGGACCACTGCCCGGTGTTCGTGAATTAACTAATGGGAGGAGGACCAATGCCATTGAGACTAGAGGCACAAGGACCAAGCACAGTGCCTACATTGTGGTGCATGATTTGTTAGATAGGAGGTAAGCATGCTACAGATAACTGCCATCTATTATAGAAGTATACGTAGAATTCCCAACAGTTGTTCTATAATTTCTACAAGTTAGTAGGACATGATGAGCACACATGTAGAAGTTATGAACTGATGATGGATCAGACTCCTACCTACAGAGTTGAAGCCAAAACACGGGCCCCTGATCAAAATGTAGGAATGGTGCACACTAGATTTTAGGTGCATGGATGATGCCGACGTGGAATGGGACCAGGAAAAGGTCGTAGACAGCTAATATGTTACAATTGTGGAAGACAAGGGCATTATGCCCACGATTGTACAAATCCAACAATACCATCATGCTTATATTATATGCAGTTTGATCATGATACAAAGGACTATCCCACACTGATAGTGAGGTTTCATGATCAAGGAGCACTCCAGCCTCCCCCGACTCAGAACCTGCAAATGATGAGGTTTAAGCCACGCGAGGAAGACCCTAATGTAAATATTATGCTCCGAAGTGGTATTATGACAGGGGATGACAAAGGCAAGTAGCCCGAAGAAAGTACTTGGGTTCGCAAGGCTCCAACAAAGGAACCAGAATTTGATTTAGAGCGCACTAAGGAGACATTTGTGGAAGATAAGAAGAACTTCACAGATGCCTCCACTTCAAGAAGTAAAGACAGGCTGGAGCCGAAAATGGACCCATCGATGCTCGCTACATTCTTCGAGACCTACATGAAGTTTTTGGGCAACAGAAAGGCTGTGAAGTGGCTACATGAACTCATAACTAGATGTGTTGGGACCGCGCCAGGAGAACTGTGCGTAGTCCGAAAGCTTGGGAAGCACACGATGTGAACAGGAAGGAAGATGAGATTGACCGTGCAGATCGGGGAATATGAGATGGATCAAGTGATTCTGGATCTATGATCAAACATGAACGTCCTACCAAAGCAAGCATGGGAACGCATGGGCAGGCCTACATTGCAATCATCTCCTATCCAACTGTGAATGGAGAACTAACAAAAGATCCTACCTATGGGGAGATTGTAGGGAATCACAGTAGATATCAAAGGAGTGAGCGCGCTAGCAGATTTCAAAGTGATAGAGATTTTCTATGACAGCAATCCCTATCTCGTGCTACTGGGAATAGATTGGGCAACTGACATGAATAGAGTGATAAATCTAAAGAAGCCAAAGATGATTTTTGAGAAAAAGTCACTGCACGTAGTGGTACATTTAGACCCTATAGAAGGATCACGCTACACATAATCAATGCACGACAACAACTTCGACGACAATCTGGACTACATCTACAAGATAACTGCATGAGAGAAAGACTAGGTAAATCCAACTACGAATGATCGAATCTCGCGGGAGCGCGAAAGCTCCTGTACATCAATTATGACAAAGAAATAGAATGATGGCAGAATTGGTTACACGAGGTAACCATGCTCAACTGTAACATGATGACAAGGTCATTGCACTACGTAGCAACAGAGGTAATAGATCTACCTATGTACAATGGGTTAGGTGAAGAGGGGGAGTTTCTGAACAAATTTGAAGAAGAAGTGCCAGAACAATAGCGTTTAGGTGCTCCGAAATGGGTACTGCGTGCTATGCCCTTAAGATGGTGGGGTATGCACCATAAGAGTTTCGAGGACTAGCACGACTGTCGAAGGATGATGCGCCTACGATTTGGGAAGCATCACATGTGGTTAAAAGACAAGTATGACTGATGAAATTGCCTGTGCGCTCACCTTTCCAAGTGGGTACAAGCATATGGTATGAAACTTGGAGGAATACACACAGTACTCATGGTAGGAAACATGATAGAGACGCAGGTGCGGGAAAGACCATGGTGTGAACGCCCGCTCTGTTTGGGACCAGGAAGTATGGTAAGACCAAGCGCACAAAAACATATTCACATAGAAGCTTTTGACAAAGTACACGGAGCACTAAACATGGTCCACCATGTGAAGCGGGCTGACTAGGACCTGCGCGTACCAACGGTTATCTCGGCATATAGGACCATGTGCAAAACCCTGACCGCATAGGCACCACCAAGGCTGGAGTATGAAGTAATTGAATTAAGCCCTATACTATTTGGAGAACTTACACTACATATGATTGCACCAATAAATACGATGGCTTGTGGAACCTTGGAAGTAGAACTCCAACAAGGAAATTTTAGGCTCCAAGAACTGGGAAAAGAAAGGGTGTGATTAAGGAAGAAAAAAGCTTTGGTAGAAGTGGAAGTCAAGAATTTAGAAGGTGAGATAAGGGACGATTTTCTCGATAAGAAGACCACAGTGATAAAATAGGGTGTGCATAATTTTACTGACAAGTTTGAGCACTATCGATGTGAATTAATCAACTTGATGCCTTGGGTTGGAACGCATATTACTAAGAGAATTAACCAGGGTGATGCACTGCAAATGATAAGGTGCGCGATGCCACTAGTAATTGTAAAAGGCAGGTATTTCCTAGGAAGAATGTTGGATGACCAGAGGAGACCGCACATAGGTGGCACAAACACCTAACTAAGCGAGGGAGGAACAATCTTAGTGCCCCAAGTAGTTGAAAGGGAGAGTGAGGCTATAAACTATTTTCCCCGGGAGTAGTGCGAGGTTGGAGCTACGTGCAGAAACAAAAAGTAACAAGGTCCATGACCGCGCACAGGGCACTGCGCTACCACACAGTTTCTCCAGACAGTGACCCTTGGATTCACTATTCATGATGGGATGCTCAACTTGAGGCCAAATGGAGCAGGTGGCAGGCATTTAAGACATGATTTATGGGCCAGATTTGGAAAAATTTGTCACCAAGGGAGCATTAATGAACTGGATTTGGGGGGAATAGCCGAATTCAAATTCAGAAAGTGTTATAAATTACAAAGGGCTGCCCAACAAACAACACTTGGTCATTTTCAAATTGAGCTTTGAGCAGAACCCTGATTGTTGAGTGTCGATCGTTGATTGAGCCCTTGAGATTGTGAGTGATAGATTTCTATACAGACACAATGGCAACAACTAAGGATGTTATGGAGATAACAAAAATAACCATCGAGGAGGCCGCGCAGGCCCTGACTATCAGGGATGCTCGGGAAGGTGCCAGGATTATGGCAGATATCCTGAAATCACCGCGCACGTCAATACCTAAGAAGGAAAAACAAGCAATGGTTCTCGTACATGTGTCCCTACAGAACCCATTGTGCACCAAGCTGTCAATGGATGAGAAGGGGAAAGCCATCACCATAGAGATGGACGAAGAAGAAGAAGCTCTGGAGGACTTATCATCACAGAGGACAAGGATGAAGGCATGGAGGAGGACACTCAGCCTGCGCACCCCGGGAAAAAATTGCCCGCCTATGTCCCCCTGTGAAAAGGGAAGGCGAAAGTGCCCAAGGACCTAGATGAGACCAAGAGTTCGCTCTAGACCCTGCTCCTCCTAGACAACATTATGTTTGATGGCATGCACCTGGGATGCATACCGAGCCTAAGATTCAAATATTGGGACCTTGCTAACCATGAGAATTTCCCCCACCTTGAGACTAGGAACCTCATGAAGCCCAAGCATAACATCATGGTGGGAGTGACAGAATTAGAGCCACGGAAGTGGTTGCGCGAAGTGGAAAAAGCTGGGCTATAGAACCTACTCAAGGTGCCTGGTGCATGATTGGTGTTTGTAGCCAGAGGAGCCCATCCCCATCATGATAGATCTGATTCACCACATCTCCCAGCTTCCATGCAAAGGAGAGGACCCTACGGACATATCCGAAGGAAAGAGTAGTGACTTGGTCATTGCAGAGGCCATGAAGAAAAAGTACAAGAAAGAACAGAATAAGAGGGGTTACGCCATCTCCAGCATCAAGGAGAGAGCAGTATGCGTGGCGACCCAAATCCTGGTAGGAAAGGTCATGCACAAGTGCCGCACAGACGAAGTACCTGCACTGGTGGTAGCACTCGTTGAGCAGTGCGCGAAGGGGGTCCAGTTTAACTGGTCCGAGTTCCTTTGCAAGGAGTTTTTACAAAATAGTTGTGAAGCTCGGGAAAAGGATAAAATGTTCCACTATGCATGGCTTCTACTGCCCAAAGTGCTCGTGGCTGGGGAATTTCTAGAGGATAGCCAATTCCCCATAATTGACAGGGATTTACAAGAGGCCTCAAAGTACACTTTTCTCTAGGAAACAAAGGATGCTAAGAGGATCCGTGACGGTAAAATCTTCTGGGTGTTCATGGAGATGAACCTCTAAATGAGGATAAACCATAAGACGCAGTTGTCACCCACTGTTTACAACAGTCTACGGAGTTTTATAGAATTCAAAGTGAACATGCATAACATGTACATAAGAGCATGCAAGGACCTGACTAAACAGTGGACCAAGCTACCCTTCGTAGCCACACACAATGTCATTTTCAATGTACTAGAGGCATGGTCACTCGAGTGGCACACCACAAACATCACAGAGATCGAGAAGTCGGTGGTGCAAAGAAAGAAAGATGAGGCTAAGTTGCACATCACACAGTTGGCCGAAAAGTGAAGGAAGGAAGTAGCGGCAATAGAAGTATGAGCAGCACGGGACGTTGCACAAAAAGCAACTGAGCAGGAAACGGCCGCAATAGTAGCAGCAACATGAGAGGCAACCGTGACGGTGGAAGAGGGCCACATGACATAGGGGCATGAAGCAGAGGAAGCAAAGATAGAAGAGGGAGGCGTAGACCCAAAAACTGCATCAACGCAGATAAAGAGTCAACACCAAACAAAGCAGGTAGGGTCACATAAGAAGGTCAAGGCATCGAAATTGTCTATTTAGCTGATCACCCTAACTGAGGGTGATCTGCATGACATTGGCGAGATAATGCGCGATGTCACCTCTAAGGCTCTCCAAGATTTTATGCAAGAGAACCAAATTGTGTTGGGGGCCCTCAGAGCATAGCTGCAGGAATCACAAGTGTGCCCCCCTCACGTTGGTACCCTTTCGACCAACCTCGCAGTCGGCTCCACAACAGTAGAGTATATGTTGCGTGCACGAATGACAAATACCATAGTGCTATCGGAGGGGGCACTACTCACAACAAATGAGGCCGACATGCCTTCAGTTAGTGCGCTGAAAGGTCTTGGTATCAATATAGTTGCACTCCTGCGCGAGACCTTATATGTGTTGCAAGATGGGATAACTACAAAGCTGCAAGCTAGGGAGAGCCACGTGCTTCAAGTCCTTACTGAGCAGAAAATAAATATAGAACAACTAAGCTTGCAACGAGACGAAGTGGTGTCGCAAAATCAACAGCTGGTACAGGTGATAGACGATGCTTGCCAAAGTGTCCCGGAGCTGGCCATCCCAGCAGACATACGAGCAGAGTCACGAATCCATAGATTAGCAACAGGGGTCTGTGAGGCAAGGGAAAAAATGACAAAGGTTCAGCTAGAGTTGAACCTTTATATCGTCGAGCTATGGTTAAAGGCACAACCATCCACCCCCCCAGAAGTCAAATAACAACACACTAGTGCTATCACAGCGGGATTGGAGGAAATTGGAGGTGTAGTGTGAGACTACACCAGTATGTTAGAAGAATCACTTGAGTTCCTCTCAAATCTGCAGGAGAACCCCAACATCCAGTGCTTAGAGACAGAGGTGCGAGAACTCTAACAGTAGTATGACAGTGTCTAAGGAACTGTGCAAATGGTGGTCCTCACTTAGAGGTTTGCGTGGATGCAACAAGCTAAAGCGTTGAAAGAGTAGGTGGACGCAGCATGACATAAGGAAGCAATCCTAAAGGTGCGCGTTCAGCCTTGGATCGATGAGGCCTTCACCATCACTGCAGAAATCAAAGGCAAGCTTGCACACATGTAGGGGATGCATGTATTGATGTAGAGGAGCACCCCAGACATAGCAGTCTCGGAACAACGAAAGCAGCATATCCAACAAGCAACAACTCAGTGTGCTGCTAACCTCTGCACAATTCGAGAACAATTGGAGGGACTCCGCGCAAAGATCTCCGTGCCAACAAAGTGACTCAAGGGAGAGTCACGATGTTTATGTTGGGGTCCTTTGGGCATGGAATCCCCCCAAGGCATGTTTTGGGGCTTAAAGCCCAAGTTTTGATTGAATCTTGTAGTAAAACTCCACGAATTATGGGCGTGGGGCACGAAAGTATGTTAGAGTCACAGGGTTGTCCCCCTAATTTTGTGATGTAATGTCGTCTGGATAGACCTACCCATGGTCCACAGACCATGGGATTATATAAATAGAGTGAAGCTCTAAGTGTAAAGCATAACTAACTAATAATTAAGGAATAAGGAAGTCTAAGTGATTGAGCCAAAGTGTAAAGTGTGTATTTGGGTCGTAGAGTAGGAGAAGGCTCTGCAGCTAAGTGCGCAAAGGTCTAGTAGTCCTTAACTGAGTGCGCAGACCCCTACAGCTGAGTGCGTAGGGCAGGTCGAGTCTGTAACTGTTGGAGAATCAATAAAGAGAAGTTTTGTTATAATTCTATGTATCTGTTCTTGAGTTAATGCATCATTGATATAATTTGTAATTATATTGTTTATTTACTGTGTGCACCTATATGAATGTTTTGTATTGTTAAGTATAACTTAAGACATTTAAGTAGGAAAAAGAGCTTAACTACTGCTAAAGGATAAATAATATCTCGGGTAATAACACAGAGCGTGTCACAGCCCCTGGTTAGGGTTGCGCGAGGGCAAGGTATCAGGCTGCGAGGCACGGAAGGTGCATGAAGCCACCTATGCGCAGGAATAGACAAAGGACCATTCGAACTCATTATACATCTCCAGGGTGCGGAAGCCTTGTTCTAGCACCCTCCCATACTACTTCGGGTGAGACCTTAGTCCGTGCTACGCGGAATGTTGCCAAAAGGGCCAGTGGTAGTGGGATTTGTTTGGCTAATTAACTCTGAACCTAAGTCAAGCCCAAACAAGCCAACAATGATCCTCAAGTAATACGTCATAAATTTTGTGTATTTTCTTTAATAGTTCATCTAGAAGTGAACTTGTTCTTAAAAAGATTAATCTCTTATAGAGTTTTATATCTAATGTATTTTTCCAATCATCTAGATGGCACTTGTAATGTGTAACTGGCTTAGAGATCCTTTGTAGGCTGTCATCCATCTAATAATTTCCTACTCTTAAAAAGGAACTTCAGTGTTTCAATTATAGAACAAAGAGGCTTAATGTTGGGGAAGCACTAATGTTTACTTATTAATTCTTGTGTCTGCAAATTGGCACAAATTATTTTTGTTTGGTTATCATCACCTTGCTCCATCTATGTCCCATAACAAATGGGAAATGGTAGATTCTTTCTATACCCCGCTTTAGTTTCTACCCCATGAATCCTAGTGCCATAAAAATCCAATGATTGTCCTATGGTAAAGCTATTATTTTACTATTTTCAGTTATTTCATATTTAACATTAATTTTCTAACAATCTCTCTAAAAGGACTACTTGACTATAAATCAAATCCCATTTTACTATAGTCCTCTCAATCATAGTCAATAAATTCAACCTCAAGCTACTGTAACTACATTTGCTTGAATGATCTGACAACAATAGAAAGCCACTAGTTCTTCAACAAAACGGGTATGGGATGCAGTGTGTTTTTTATCTAGAGGCCAGGAGAAATGGGATGGCCCCCCCTTGGTTGAACGACTTAATAAAAGTGGTTGTTTGGAGGATCCTTCAATGACAAGTTACAAGGCATTTCCCTGTGTGGTCTACTGGGCCATTTGGACTCCCAGGAATGCTTTCACCCCCTTATGGGATGACTTTTGCAATGTCAAATTCATTAATTAGGATATAAAATTGTCCCCAAAACCAAATATTCCAAGATAAGCTAAGTCCCTTGACATAGAAAATTAGGTCATTGAAACTTCTTCGATGGGGATATTCAGGCTAACCCTACTTTGTGCAGAGATGGTGGTGTTTTTATTATGTTGATAGTAATAAATTCTCCTTTAAGGTTGGATTAAGAAGGGACATAAACAGATGAAATGGATTATTGGTGTTGGTTGCACTACTTAGAATTGTTATGGAGAAAAATAATGGTACACTTTAGGGTTATAGATATTCAAAACTGGTGATAGACTGGGTAAATGGGACTTCCACCTACATGCTGGATTTAGTGGAGAAAAGGAAAGATGGATCATCCTACAACATCCAGATTCATGCTCACCTAATCAATTTCAAATTTCTTTATATTTCTTACAATACTATGATGGGCAACTCGAACAAAGACTATTACTATTTTTGTATTGTGACCTATAATAGGGATCTTAATCTTGTCTAGTCTTTGAATTTTTGTATTTTCACTTGTAATAGGGATCTCAATCTAGTCTAGTTTTTGGATGTTTACAAGATCATCATCATTTTCTATTGTATGAAGTGAAATGTTCTCACCTAGAAGGTAAATGATAAACTGTCATATATTGTACTTAATGAAATTTTTTTCCATGTGTTATGAAAAAGGTAAAAATTGTAACTTTATTTTTCTCCTCAGAATACAAAATTTAACAATTTTGTATTTGGTAAAAAAAAATGATAACAAGCCACTTGATACCCATTTTTTTTATTATCAAATAGCTTTGTACCTCTCATATGTCTCTCTTTTTTGAAATTAACAAAAGCTATTTTCAACGAAAACAAAAATGGTTCATAAAAAAATAAAAATAATAACAATCCAATTGCCACTCACATTTTAATTATTAAATATCCCTCCAACTATCATATCTCTATTTTGTGAAACAAATGAAACTGATTTCCAATGAGGAAAGAATATTTCATCAAAACTCCTCACACTAAAGCACAAACTATATTTCTTGATAGGAATATCACGATTTTAGTATCCTCTCTAGGGGAATGTTGGTGTTGCACCTTTTTTTAATGATTGATTAATATCAATGTTCTTAATTTAAATGGTCTTCCAAAATGAGAAGAAATTTGCAATAAAGTGATGTAGCCACATCCAATAGAAAAGACACTACAAAATTTCTCATGACCTTTCCAAAAGATCCCCCTACAAATTTTAATGTTACTAGATACATTCTAGATTCTTGGAAATGCATTTCATTATTAATGTTTTGTTGTAGTTTATCATACTAGATGGTGCATATAGAAATGTTCATAACATTGATAGGCCCATGTAATGTACCATAAGTCTACAATGCACATAGAAATGCAAGAGACACATTTAAGTCTAAATTCTCACAATTTCATGGGGTTTCACTAATGCATTATTTAACTCAATCATTAAGAATTTGTAACAAAAGCATTGAAATAACTTATTTAGCCAAAAGGGAAAACATCTGAAATTTGATAAAAAGGGCATTTTTAAATTAGCACATTAACTCTTTACATTAAGTGAAAAGTAAAATAAACTAAATGTTAATGGATTTGTTGTATTTTTTGCACCATTCATAGCACATTGGATGCTTTACTGAAATAGAGACTGCTACATATATTATGTTCTATCAGTTTGGGCACTATTTCATTATCCCTTGCTAAACTAGGTTGACCCACAAAGAAGGTTGTGTTAGGATTTATTAGTGCATTCATAAGTAGGGATTTTTTGTTCCACTTTACGAGAACTAATTTAACCTTGAAAAATGGGATTCCAAATATAGGATGCATGTATGCAAATATAAGTGACTTTGATAATTTTTTGTACACAAAGAAAAAATACATAGATAAATTGATAAATTATTTCAAAGAATAAATAAGCATACCTTCTATGTCATCTTGTGTTGCACATACTCTTTGGTTTCTATTTCATGAGAAAAAGCAAGAACAATATCGGTCAATATGTTGTTGTCCACATAGTTCTTTAGTTCATCTTCATAAATGTAGTCCTACACCAAAAAATTATATGAATTTATTTCTTCCATGGAGTATCAACTTGATTTAATCATATTACAAAGAATAATAAGGACGGTGGTATATAATAATAATCCATTCTCAAAGAATTTATTACAATCACATCTTTTTTGAACCACTATAATGAATTTCTTATGATTGCATTCCATTTGTCTTTGACATGTCCTTTCCTCAAACTGAGTCAAATAGTAAAATAACAGATAATAAGATAATTTATGTAGGTAAAACAAAGGCCAAGGTGTAACTCATAAATGGAAATAGCTAACACAAGTATGAGTAAGTTGTAACACATCTTGATGGGGACAATTGAAAATAAAATCTGAAAGCAAAAGACATCTCATCTAGAAGGGTTCCTAATCAATGGATGTGAGAATCAGAGTTCACAATGACCATAGGTAAAATGAATTTTCCTTTAGGTATGCAAGACAAAGTAGTTGGGTCTTGTCAAGAAAGAAAAAAACATTGAGATTATTCTTCTTCCTCATGTGGCAGACCTTTCTTCAAGAAGATAAATAGGATAAAAGAGGTCTATCACAAAAATTAGAAAAGAATTTACTTCTTCTCTCTCACTTGACAAACGTCATCCCAATACATGTAAAAGAGGAAAGGACATGAAAATCAATTCTTGCATCAGTTTGGAAATTTAACAAGCATGCATCTTCACACTCAACCCCATTACATCCTTCTACACATTTTCTCCTCTTAAGGCATCACCTGCAACCTAGATAAAACCTTCCTCTAAAATTCTAAACATTCTTGGCTAAGAGATTAAGAAAATACACACTAAATTTTACAACAGGAATTGAAATCATAACTAGTTGTAGAACACTTGTACTAGACAGAAGAGGGCCACTATTATACATAATACATTTACATTAGTATCATTTTCACACAAACATTTCACTTATTCCTCCATTTAAACATAGACTAAAAAGAGACAAACAAATAGGTAGATAAAAAATCCACCAAAACTAGTTTCAGATTTCTAATATCCTATAATTTCGAATTGATGCAAGTTGAAAACACTAACCATTTGGTGATTCCTACACCCAAAGAAAAGAATAGTTGGCCCAATATTCTCTCTAGATTCTTGAAGTGAAATTGTTTCCTACATAAACAATGCAAACAAGTTTTTGAAAATATCTTTTTCTTAAAAGAGAAAATAAGATAATTTTTTAATCTCCATGAATGACCAAAGAATAGGTTTGAGGCTCAAATATAACCAACTAATATCAGAAAGTGGGAATTCCAAGATCACTCTTAAACGCTGAGTCGAAATAATGGGGCACAAAAGTCATTAACCTGTAAAAAAAAAACCTCTAAATGGTGCTAAACCAGTTCTAGGGCCCACCATAACATACTAACTAAAGGATCTATTGGCCATTTGAAATTTGATTGTCTAATAAAGACGGGTGTCCATCTACAATTAAGGCTTTTCTTAAAAGGCACTGAATTCTATCAATGTTTTCCAATTCCTTTAGCATAAATAACCTCCATTATCTCAAGAAAGAACCTATTTTCAACTATTAAATATAAGAAGTAGTTACACATCCAATTGGAACAAACACCTTTTTATATTCTTCCAGATGGACTAGGCCCATAAACTAGAGCACATGTAACATGTATTATATTGGCTGCAAACCTACATATTTACAAGATACAAACAAGATTGGATGAGAATTTAGACACTAAGAACAAGCTTAAATCTAGACACCAATTGTAGTTTTTAAGTGCACAAAAATAATATTTAAGCTCAAGGAACAACCAATGAAATTTCCTTACTTTGGAGAAGAGGAAATAGAATAATATTGAGGTTGTAGAATTGGGGCAATTGCTACAAAGAAGACACCAAAAGGTGGTTTTGAAATGGAAATTATGCCATTATTTTTAAAAGACTCCTTTGACTCATAATAAGGGGAAGAAATGGCCTCCACATATCTGAATTTAAACAATGAAAAAGGGTAATAGAACTTTCTGGATGGTGAAATAAACTTCAACCTCTCTACTTTAGCTGGATCAGATGCATGACTAGCCAATGCAATCAAGGCACCCTAAACAATAAAAAATTATAAACTTAAAATCTTTCACTAGCTAAATCATTAGTGAAAACTAAGAAAGAATCAATGTTTTTCACATTTTACCTTTCGATGAGGATTCAAAAATTTGCATAATGAGCAAGAGTAGTCTACAGAGTGCATGTACCAAGGAAGGGTGGTGGCAACGAGTTTCCAACAACAGGTGTACCATCTTCATTGTCAAATTGGAATGAAATTATTGTGTCTAGTGGGTAGCCTAGCAACTTTCCAACTTCCCCGTAGTTTCATCTAAGTTTTCTACATAGGCACCAACATAATAGGGCATGGATTAAAAAAATCACATAAAAAGACAAAATTTTACTTGAAAGAAGAGAATAATACTTCCAAAACAAGTAAGACATCACTAAAGAGAAAAAGGAGTCTATCTCTTATTGTAGTCATACTACTACAAAATGTAAGACATTTACAAGCATTTTACATTGCACTCTACTCCCATATGAACAATATCTACAAACTAACCAAAAAGAACATCAACCAAATGAGAGAATACAAAAACATCTAATTATTATAATGGTAGATATATATGACTAGTATATAGATATAAATATTCACATCATCCACAATTAGAAACAAGGATTTGTTAGAAAATTTATAACATCCATAGGAAAATAATTACATGTGTGTCATAATGCTTTCAAACATTTTGTTTGACCATCAAAATTTCAGTGATGATTTAAATATCTTCCAACTAATTCTTAGGAGACTCGGTTTCCATGCAAGAAATTAAACTTGTTATTTAGTAATATAAAGAATCACCATAATGAAATGATTATGAATTCTCCGTACAACTATATGTGCCATGTTTTGGAAGGAAATGGTGGCAAGAAATAATTTTAAGCACTCAATGTCATAGCACATTTTCTATGTTTCTATTAACCAAATCTGAAGAAAAGCACCATTACATTTCACATAATCCTAGTCAAGTTGTTAACCAATTTTTTTCCTTTTTAAGCCGTCCAAATGAAAGGGAGTTAATGACTGACACATTTCAACTTCATCAATGAATTTCACAATGCAGTGCTTCATGCACAGGCAAGTTACTTTGTTGGTTAGGTTCAGTTTTCAAGAAATGTAAATAAATATGATAATTTACACAGATAAGACATTTTTAATTTGTAGCATATTAATATAACACCATATAAAACTATGTTTATGGAATTAAAATGCAAGGTAAAGTTAGTTAGGATGCCACAAGGTTCAGTTTCAGCCCTTAGAGCACAAATATTGTGGTAGAGAAGAGCAACTCACACACATGAAATTTGGAATGTACAGAATGAAAAACACTGAAACTGAATCAAAAGAAATGAAGGCATACACAAAGAATTTAGAAAGCTGTAGAATTTTTTTAGATGTGTAATTTTGGTAAAAATATTGTAACTAGTTTTGCATATATACTTGAACTCTCAAAATCAACGTGTAAGAGTTAAAGATGTATTGTCAAATGCAGTTAATAAAATAATAAATATTAAGGGTGCAACTGCTCTCTTTCTTTTGCACGAGATCCTTGAATGATTATGACACAATTTTCAGATTGTATGTTCTCTATGCAATTGGCTTTTTTATTAAGGGAATGTTAACTATTATAAGGTCAATCACATGCCAAATATCCACAAAATTCTAGTGCAATCTGGATATGAATTACAAATAATTAAGGTTGCAAGTGGAATAATAGTTCATTTTCAACAAAAATGGAACTTAGACTTTTCTTTTGAGAGTCTTCAAATATGATCCAGGAATACAAATCCAAGAGATGCTAAGTTTAAATCAGATTCCCCAATTTTTAACTACAGGTACCATATAGAATTCAAATATAGATTTGTATTCATTGCAATTCAGAAAAAAAATAAAAAAAATCATATTAGAAAAATCCAATTTGAAAAAAATAGAGATGGACATCACACTAATAGGAAAAAAAACATGTAAAATTATTTAAAATTTCAAAAATAAAAAGATACAAAGTATAAATAGCAAAAATTATATAGTAATGGTTATCTAAAGTAACATTATTGAATGATTTGCAATCATTCCAGAACTATATGGAGCAAAAAAAAAAAAAAAAACAAAATCAAATAATAGATATGGAAATTCAATGATTAATACAACAACGACATAGCTATGTACATAGCTCCTCCAAACTTTATAATTTATTTGCTGAGCATTTTTTGTTTGTTTATTTACTAATATTCTAATTTCTAAATAGAAGGCATGTTATCTCACATTAAAATAATGATGCAACAGTATGTTAAGAATGACAGACCTGAAATAGGTTGTAGGTATGTATGTGATAGTTGTGTGGCATTAAAATTTAAAAGGGAGAAATGCAGTGGAATCACTGCAAGAATTAAACCTTGAATAGAATAGGCCATAAAGAAATGTAGAGGACCAGATAACAGATAAAATGTGGATCTAGAAATAGATAAAATAATCCAAGTAAGAAAATATTAGAACCATATACAACAAAACCTTTTTTAATCTCAATCTCCGACAACCACAGTCACGCAAAATTTATCTTCAGATAGAATCAATTCTTCTCATCTACAACACACTCAAGTGTATGTTGGTGGATGGAATTAATTCAATCAACCTTGGTGGATAGGACAATGTTTTTGTCAGGAATTATGGTTATTTTGATGCAATATGGTTTTGTGCAAAATCAAAATTCAAATATAATTGTAAGGTCAATTTCTGTTAATTTGTATTTTTCATTTTGTGAAGTTGACCAAATTGAATCCAAAGCAAAGTTGAGTGGAAATTTAGTTGAATTGAATTCCTGCCCACCTTCTTTACATTGTCCAACTTATAGTTTAATCGCTTATCAATTACAAACTCCACTTCCAATTTAATGAAGTTTACCAGTTTTAATCGAAGTTCAGGTCGATGCTTATTTTATTTTCCAATGCGTCAGATCGCTTGATGGAGAAAACAACCCTAAATTTCCAACAACTAATGATCAATCATATGCACTACAATAAAATTATTTCCCTACAAAGGATCAATGGAGAGAACTTGAAGGACTATATTGACATTGAAAAGGTAGCTCTAGAGAAAAATGCAAGCCCTGTGAGAGAATTCACCTTGGAAGAGGTTAAGAATGGTGATGGAGATTGCAAATTGCAATAAGAAAATCTCAAGCACCTAATGCAATTAATAAGAAAGATCTGTCTAATATCCAACAAAATAGTCCATAAGGATGTGACAGCAATAGTAACCATTACAACACATTCTCAATATTATAAGTACTAAAATAACAGAAATAGTTAAACTACTTTAGCGCAGATGAAAGCAAACATGAATTACAAATATCCATAGAGTAGTTTTACAAATATTCATAATCCATGTGTGAAGAACATGTTGGCCATGTGGTTTCTGATATTAAGTAAAATTTCCAAGACAAGTGTCTATAATGAACACCACTAGCTCCAATAGTGGAGTGTTGGAGACACTCCTTGCTCCCCAAAAGAACTAGCTTGTCTCTCTAAAGCCTTGCACGGGGAGCCAAGGTGAAAATTTCGTTACGCATACAATGAGGGTGTATATATAACCAAGAAGGTGATGATTCACCTTCCTTGTGACTCTTTGACTACCCTCATGACTATTTGAATTCCTATGAATTTCAACTTTACATGACTCTTCATATTCTAAATGTGTCCTTTGGACTTCCATTGTACAATACATTTTGAATAAGTAACTACGTAATCCACAATAATGATGTGGCAGATGATGACTCATGACATGACATGAAACGGTACTACTGACATGGCAATGTCAAGCCATTATTTTTGTTTCTCCTTGGTATGTGTCTTCTTCAGGAGGCTCTTCTATCCACCTCCCTATGACTTAGAGGTAAGGAGTCTTCAATGGTATCAAATATTGCTTTCTGGTCGCAAACTAGTGTCCCTTTACTTTCACTTGATTGATCAGCTTGCATAATCAGCTACATAGGTGTCTTTCAGCATGTTTCCTTTATCCATTTCCTTCTTCATCATCCTTTCATGGTATGATAGAGTACTTGCATCTGCAATTCACTCATGATGAAAAGAAATCAATCTAATAAACCCATAGTTTAACATGGCACATGTTGATCCGCTCACTGAGCAAGAACCGGATTGTAGGCTACAAGATAGGTTTAGTGACTATGCAATTGCACAACTTAGTCAATTAGGGGTGAAGCTTGAGCCATGAGACTGTCCAATGTGCAATTCAAGCTGGAATGAGGAAGGAAACTGCACAGTCTGGGAGGTTAGTGTGATAGGCTGAGGAAATGGGCATTGGTTCAACCTATTGTGTATTTCTCGGAGGAAGAGGAGGATGGGAAACTACTCAATTGTGCAAATCAAGAGATCAAGGGTTAAGCTTGAGCTCAGAGACTCTGCAATGCATAGTTAAGGCCAGGCTCGAGGGTTGGATTGTGCAATTCTGGGGGGTGAGGTTTGGGCATAAGCCATGGAACAGTGCAGTGCAGGGAAAATTTTAAGAACACCCCCTAAATTTATAAGTATAATAAATGGGCGAATCTTCATGGTATATAGGAAAAATGGAAGGCGATTTTATCAATAATATAGTATGTATATATAATTTTTTGGCGAATCTCTCACTAGTCATGGCGAATATTTTACTCAATTATAAAATCTTGTAAGATCTTGGTATTACCTTGGGTTATCATAAACCTGGAGCTTAAAAATTACTATTAGTAATTTATAAAAATTAATAAAATTAATAGTTGATTTTTATTTTAACCAAGCTAAAATGTTTAACATACATTAAGTTAGAACATCCATTTTTACTCTTGATCGAGCCCTGAGAGGGATCAAATATTTTTTCACTATATGCTAGTTTGCATATCACGATATTTGATACCTCTATGCTAGTTTAATTCCCCCATTTAAATAGGCTACATTCTAGGTGAATACCATGGGTGAATACCATGTGCCATTTTGGTGAATACCATGGGTGAATACCAAGTGCCATTTTGGTGAATACCATGGGTGAATACCATGTGCCATTTTTATTTTTATTAATACTAATATTAGGGTTAATAATGTTTTTTTGCATTGTATTAATAACAATCTAGTCCATGGTATTTGTCCCATATTATTTTGCCCATAGGTTTTACCTAAATATAACGCATTTTTGAGTGTTCGTAAATATAAGGTGACTTATGCAGTAAATATAAAAAAATGTTTTATTTGTTTACTATACCTCTCATTTATTTGTATTTTTATTAATTTACCATACCTCTTTTACAAATATGGTATTTGGCCCATAGGATTAACTTAAATTAAAACCTCTTTCTTGAGCGTACATAAATAGAATGAGGGTTATGGAGTAAATATAAAAAGAGGTTTTATTTATTTACCATACGTCATTTATTTATATTTTTATTGATTTACCATACCTTTTTATAAGTATGGTATTTGGGCCTTTGGCCCATAAGATTCACTTAAATAAAACCTATTCTTGAAAATGGGCGATGGAAGGTTGTAACTCCTAATTTCAAGGGCTAAATTTACCTTTTTTACCCTCTCCCTTAAAATAAGGTGGGCTATTTGAGGTGATTTGTAAAAATGTACTATGATACAAAATATTCGCCCACTAAAAATTTAAAACCCCTTAATTTCGCCAAAGGGCGAACATTCGCCCCTAAAATTTTCTATGGTGCAGTGCACATTCCTGGGAGGCAGTAAATGCGCATTGTCCAGTATCAAAGGATAATTTTTCTTCTTAAGGGTGGGAATTGCGTAATGCGCAGTTGGGGAAGGTTAGATGAAGCTAAGTTGCCAGGAAATTTCTGAAATTTGTCTAAGTGTTGGGTAAGTGAACTAATGTCATCAATGACATCACTTGATTGTGACCACGCATCTAGAGCACTTGAAGACACAAAAACATAGATCATCCATGAAACATGAACCACACGTTTCCCTTAGTGTGATACCTTTGTGATGACTTAGGACAAGTGCGACACCAAAGATACACTTTGCGATGACCGTGACGACACTTGTGCGACAATGCTTCAAACTTTGAGAATGAGTGTAGCGGATGTTTACATGGTTATATCAACTCATTCACACCAATATAACATCTTGATACCGCCTAAAAAATGTTATATACATTGTGCGACAGCTAACATGTGAAAAGACGACATTTCGCCTTTTTTACAAAAGGGACCAAACACTCAAAGAAAACATATGGAATGGATTTTAATGCGTGTGACGACAATATACAAGACCAAGGTAGTCCCTAGAATTTGGTTCAGGCCAAGATTTTGGAGGGCATTGTAGTAGCGACAACACTTGGCGACACACTGGTGGAATTATAGCTTCTTTATCTCAGTTAACTCTTTTGTGCAGGGTCTTAGTTCTTCAAGAAGTATCAATTCATCATGAAGATCACTTTGGCTTCCTCAATTACCCTATGAATAAGCATGGTCCTCTTTGTTCCTTTCTCGTTTGAACACAAGCATAAGGTTTGGAAATATTGCAATGTTTCAAATTGGAAAGGGTAGTGAATTTAGTGAGTATTAGATTTTCATAGTATAGTTTTTCATATTTGGTGTTGCTCTACTGCCAGCATGCCTAGACAGAACCTCGAAGGAGTCACTACAAGAACACAAACATTTCTCTGCTCCCAACAAGCATGTATAGTACCCCGACAGAGTTGCTTGCTTCACCTCTCTACATAGGAAACATTTCTTTTCTTTCACCTTTATTTACATATTTAAAGGACTATGCATTGGAACTTATTCATTTTTTGGGCAGAAGAGGGATAATGACTTATTGAGAGTAGGAGAGGTTGTTCCTTTAGAGAATCATATAGAGACCTCTGATTTCATTTTGCTCCTTTATATTTTTCCCATTTTCCTCATCTACTGATTGGATAAGCATGAAAACACTGAAATATAACACCAGATTGTGGCATAAGGTTCCAAAATAGACATAAGGATCATGGTTTGACAAAAAATCTCCTTATGGACGAATCGTAATTTCTGTCGGAACTTCATCGACCAAAATATGTGACCCAAAACAAAGGAGTGAAATAAATTACCATAACATTGTGGTGTCACAAGACTCTTTTCAATTCAGCCATACGCAAAGAAGTTGGAAAACACGTTCACACCAACACTTATTTACACAAAAGAAAACAAAAACAAGACCAAACAAACAAACATGCAAGAAAAGAAACTATGTACATAGGGCAAGGAACAACCCGAGATCATCATTGAAAATAATGTTTTAAGTCTTGTCCATTAACAGGAAGAGATTCAATCCTCTCATCTAGTGATTGAAGGTGATATGTGTGTTGGCCAAGATTTTCATGTATGGTGAATAGCCCAATCCACTCGGATTGGAACTTAGTCTGTTTTCCTTTGTCCTCATGGGATTTTTCCCACTTCAAGACTAATTCTAAATTCATTCTTATCAACAGAATTCTTGTCGAACCACCTCTTGATACGACTCTGGTGAAGCGAAAAAATTTCTTTTTCTTTTTCCCTTTCTTCCTGAAGCTTGTGAAAGGTGTCTATCCTACGTTGAACAAATAACCACAGCTTGTCTAAGATTCTTGTCAAAGTTGAAGGGCAGGCAAGTAGATGTTCTGGGGTAGGATGGCTTCTTTTTCGTACACTAGGAAGTAAGGATACATATTCAGAGAAGTTTTTGGCATAACTTGGTCAACCCATAAAGCACTCACAAAAGCGGAGTGCCAGTGCCTCTGTTCAGAGCAAACAATATTCTTGATAATGCGGATGAGATTTTTGTTTTTAGACTCAACAAGAGCATTTCCCTATAGATAGTAGTTAGATGAATGTTTCAATACAATTCATTTTCCAATGCAAAATCATATAATTTTAATGATGAAAAATACGTTTCATTTTCAAAAGCAAGTGAAGTCAAAATTTTGAACCTGGAGATAATGTTTTGTTTAAGGAAGATGATGACTTCCTTATCATTCACTTGTTTGAACAGAAATTTTTCTATCCACTGCGTGAAATAGTCCATAGCAGTGAGAATTTAGTGGTGTTTCTTTGATGAGTGCAGAAAAATCTCACTAATAAAATGTAGGCCCCATTGTTGAAATGGTTCTTTGACTGCGATAGGTTGCAACGGGGTAGTTGAATTCTTCATTTGTCAACACACATTTCATAGACCGGACACTTGTGGACATAAGCATGAGAATATTTGAATAATGTTGGCCAATAAAAACCATCCAACGTAACCTTCTACATAGTTGCGTTAACCTTAAAGTGTCCCCTGGCTCGTCCATCATTGAGATCACACGGTACTTTCTCTGAGTCGTGTGCTTCCAAGCATCTGAGCAAAACTCTTTTATGGTGCTTCCTGAAAAGCACCCCATGCACCAACTGATAAGATAATTCTTTTGGTCTGAGTGCCCTCTTCCATCGTGCACATAAGTGAGAGGGAAAGGTGTCATGCCTAAGATATTGGCGCACATCTATGTACCAACAGTTTGTGATGGTAGTGGGGGAATCTCGCTCAAAATTACACATTTTGATTTCATTCTCCCAAATGGACGTATCTTCTTATTTGATATCTACCACTTCTATTTTTAGCCGACATACACCGTGGCCATTTTTTGTATGAACTAGCTTGAATTCTAAGTCAGTAAACCATTCATCTAGTTTGATCTTCTCTCACCTATCTCCTGCTGAACAAACATTGATTTGACTAATGGTTGTTGTACAAAGATAATGAAATGGTTCTTTAAGAGATAGGGTCATAAGCACTTCACCATATTATAAACTATGCATGCCTATTTATCAATGGCAGGGTAGTTGAGTTCGAGTCCTTAAAGGCTCTCGCTCATGAAATATATTGCCTGCTCATTATTCTGATCATCCTTCTAAGTAAGCATTGTGGCAAGAGAAATATCAGAAGTGATGATGTATAGTAGAAAATATTTGCTAAAATCTGGGCTATACAAAGTGGATGCTTCTGTAATAGCTTGCTTATATGGGAGAACATATCTTTTTCCCTCTTATCCCATTTATTTATCGTGTCCTTCACCTTCTCCTACATGGGTTTAACAATCTAAGTAAAATCAAAGATAAACTTGTGGAGAAAATTAATCTTTCCCAAGAAGGAACACATAGATTTCTTATTCACTAGAAATGGAATATGTATAATTGCTTTGACGCTTTCGAGATCTACTTTAATCCCAAATTTCTCAATAATATGGCCCAAGATATTACCCTTAGACACTGCAAAAATGCTCTTCTTAGGATTAAGGGATATCCTGTATTTGTGACATCACTCGAATATTTTCTATAGATGGTATAGGTGGTCAAATCTCTTTTTAGAAAAAAACGTGACATCATCAAGATAGACCACTACACTCTGCCCCATTAGTCCACAAAATGTGATGTCCATGCACACTGAAATGTCCCACTGGCATTGACCATCAAGAATTGCATTCTTCTAAATGCAAATGTGCCCCACTTCATGTGGAATGTTGTTTTGAGTCTATCAGGATCTGAGAGCAGAACCTAGTTGTAACCTTAATATCTGTCTAACAAAGAAAACATCTCTAACCTCGATACTGTCTGTAATATCTTTTCCATAAACAACACAGGTTATTTGTCTTTGTCTGAGGTGTGATTTGTGGAAATCTACACACAAGAAGATTACCCCAAACTTCTTTCTTACTGGGGCCAGATTTGATACTCAGGTAGAATGTCTCACTTTATATATGATTTGAGCATCCTAAAACTTCCTTAACTTCTTTTGAATCATAGGCTCAAGCGTTGAGTGTACCTTTGGCAGCTTCTGTTGGAAAGGGTTGGCCCCTTCTTTGATTGGAATAACATGCTAGATTATTTGTGTGTCATAAGTTTTGATCTCATCATTTATCCATGCAAAAACATCTTGGTACTGGTTGAATAAGCAGATAAAATCTTGTTTCTCCTATGGTGTACAACAAGTATCGAGATTGAAAATTTTCAGATTTTATTTTGTTCCAAGATTTATTTTTTCATGTGAACATGTTGAACTATGGGGTTTTGCGTTAACTAGCCCTCATAAGCGATTTTTCACGTCATACAGATCCTCAAGTGATACCACGCCTTTTGGCATGTGGTTCTCTTTGCTTGTGGAAGTTGCATCTTGCAATGCTCTCTCGTGCTCTTCTTTGTCGATAGATACATCCTTGAATACATAAGTGTTCTCCATAAAGGACAATATCTGTTGGTCATCATTAAAAATGCATAATTTAGTTATTTTGTCAGGGACGAATGGTTTATAAATAATATCTATATAAAAACCATCCCTAAGCGGTGATAACCTAGTAGCATCATTTGCTAATGAATCCGCAGTTGCGTTATGCATTCTGGGAACATAAATAATATTGAAAGCTTAGAAATGAGAAATCAAATTACATGCCTCTTTTTTATAACCTTTTATATGAGGTGACACACATTGTACATTATCATGTACATGTCGTATGACAATTTCTAAGTCACCTACTACTTTGAGGATTGCAACATTGAGGTCAATGGCTATTTGCAAACCCGAGATGAGTGCTTCGTATTCTGCAGTGCTATTGGTTCACTCAAATTCCAAGTGGATGGAGATCAAATGTTTCCTTTGTGGTGTGTATATTAAAACACAATCATCTCCAGATCCCTCCTATGTCTTAGAAACGTAAAAATATAGTTTCCAAACATCGTATGTAGAAGGACTATGAACTGCACTAGTACTACTATTACTACTACTACTAACTGCACAAATGTCACTTTCACCAAACTAGGAAGGAGTTCCAACTGTGTGTCAGGTGGGACTGGTGATGGCTGATCAAGATAGCACCCCAGATCATTTTCAAGAAAGAAATTTCTAAAGATAAGATTTATGAAAGGAACTCGCTCATTTTTTCCTTCGAAGAGAGTAATTGTGTATTTCATGTATGGCTCTAAGTTCACCTTGATATGATTGTTCCTACCCTTGTATGGAAGCCACAAAAGTGACCAATTCATAGCAAAATACCCATGTAACTTGTTGGACCAATATTTGCTCAACAATACACTGTATTCTTCCGAAAAGTCCACAATTACTATATTTATACATTACTGAAATCATTGGTTAGATGATAAGCGAATGAGAACATTTCGTAGTTCACCAATTGCATGGGCAAGAGCCTTGTTCAGTCGAATGATCTATGCATCTGTGTTATCCCATTTTACATTAATTTTCTTTGCTACAGATAAAGGCATTACGTTTAGAGATGCATCATAATCAACTAAGCAATTTTTCACATTATAATTAAAATTATCGAACGTTGACAAAAATGGAGGGTGAAGTGTGTTTGCATCTAACATTAAAGCATTAAGTACATATTCAAGGGAACCTGAGCACTTACTAGATCCCTTTTCTGAATAAGAATCATTACCTGAGGCAAACTATTCAAGTGCACAAACAAGCAGTTCATGCTAGCTCGCTATCTTTGTCAGTTCCAAGAGTGAAATATCCGCACGATATTTCTTCATCTCATCAACTATGTTATAATCTAATGTGGGAGATGTTTCCAAAGTACCTGGAGGAGTAACTTTATACACTACTTCTAGAACAATAGACTTTCTTTTTTTGTTCACAGAAGCACTTTTCGTTGTAGTCACATTTCCAGACTTGTTTTGAGTGTTTTGAGTTGATTTAGCAAGTGGTGTAAGCTTTATCAACAAGTGCTCTTTCAGCTTATGCATCATCAACTCTGGTTTGGATACTAGACCTTGGATTCTTAAATTGTATAAATTGTTCTGCTATTGGGTCGGGACCTCACTCAGTGACCATTCTTAGGCACTCTTCTTCTCAGCTACGAAAACACAACTTAGTGTGTTTAATGCGTCTTCGACATTCGCATTTTCTTTAGTTGAAACATTTTCTTCCTTCTCTTCCCTTGGCTCAGCCTGCTCATCTACAAGTACTATATCAATAAAATTTGTAGCAACAGTGTTCATGTTGTGGTTCCATTGTGGGCATGCTTTTTCTGAATTATATTCTTGGTGAAATGAACAGTATTGGTCCATGCCTATACTCTCAACATTTAGCACAACATTCGAGCTTTGCGCAGACTTGGCTGGCAGGTTTTTGTTGTTGCCAAAGTTAGTAGCCATTCTCACAAAGTTTTATTTGGAGCCTTATTTCTCACGGTCACCTCGCTTGACCTTTGTTTTAATTCTGACAACTTATTTGACATAGAATTGATGGTGCAGATCAAGTTCTCAAGATCAGTTTCCTCCTTCTCCTTGGTCTTTCCTATGGAGGCCTAAGACCTTTTTCCTATGTATTTAGAGTCCTTTTTTGGTTCATCATCTATGATGAATCTGATAACGTGAAAGTCCTTTTCAACAGTGATCACTTCTTCGTAATGTTTAGCTAATGTTGGCTTTGCAGTTTTTTTTCACAAACTATGCAGTGCTTGTTGGTAAGGTAGATGTGTAATAGTCAATGGTGATGGAGTCATGAGGTTTTGTGTCTTCTAGAAATTTAAGATATGGTTAAACCTTTTATTGAAATATTTCACTTTCTCTTTTTGCTGCATCGTAAGACTGCCCAGCTCTCTTAAAAGCATGGAAAGGGTTTTATCATTAGCAAATTTCTCAACAAACAGTTTCTTAAATCCCCTACAATTTTGGATTAAGTTTGGAGGAAGGTTATGATACCATAAAACTACTTTTCCATTTAAGGTATATGGAAACATTAACATTGCAACATCATCATAATGTACCTTAAGCATTCATAGATGCAAGCAAAATTTGTCCAAGTGGTCCTCCACCTTCACAGCTTTGTCAGGGTCATACTTTATCAACATCTTCTCTGGGTGCCTCGACATCTTGTGTAACAAACCTGGAAGTGAAAGTGAGCCATGAGTCATCAAGTCTAGATCTTGGTTTTCCATCTTCATCATTGTTCTCCTCCTCTTTGTTAGAATCTGATGGGTCTTCTTCTTCTCCAGAATCTAAAGGATATTCTTGTTCTTCTTCTTCACCCCATAACCCATGAAAAGTGTCATCTTAGAGTACCATGTTATCTTTGTCACCTCCATCAAAATATGGATGTTTTTATGGTTTATCTGCACTTTACATAGTCTCTGCTAACTCTTCAAGGGTGGCGAGAACCAGATCTTCAACTGTTGAAACCACTATCCCAATAGGAGTGGTTGTGTTCTTCTTTGGAAAATAAGGAAGATTGTGTACTCTGGGAATCAATCCAATATCCTTTAAAAAATTACGGGTTATGGGTCGGATCGCTTGGATATGATCGTATGATATTTCACAAGTTTGTCCAATACCAGGCTTAGAAGAGTCACCAACTTCAGGAATATGAGCAAGGGAGGTGCTAGGAATATTGCTACCTTTACCAGAAGAAGTAGGATTTGGGTGGGTGAGGTTATTAGCCATAAAAATATGGTTTCCCTCCTTCTAATGGCAGAGATTTTGATAGTGTTGGACCCGTAAACATTCAAGGGAACTCCCCGATATGTAGTCCCAATTAGACCTCAAACTGTTTGGGATAGAAGCCCCATCAGGAATATGGCCCGGTTGTTGGTTTCTTAAATATTTTCCTTGGATATACCTATCAACAACAGAGAGGAATACAAGTGTTTCTTCAAAAATAAAGTGAGTGTTCCCAGTGAGTGTTCGATTGTAAGTGTGTCAAGGTTCATCTACTACAAAAGGAGAAAAGAAAGTGAGCCTCTAAGAGAGAGGTAATAGTACCACCCTAGTAGAGACACACATAACCAAGAAGGATCCATCTAACATCCAATGGAATAGTCTACAAAGATGTGATAGTCATTACAACCAATAAACAAGAAAGATGTATCTAATATCCAGTGGAATAATCCATAAGGATGTGACAGTACTAGTAACCATTATAGCACATTATCAATATGATAAGTACTAAAATAACTGAAATAGTTGAACTAATTTAGTGCAGATGAAAGAAAACATGAATTACAAACATCCAAAGATTATTCTTACAAATATTCATAATCCATGCATGAAGAACATGTTGGCCATGAGTCTTTTGATATTAAGTAAAAGTTTTAAGACACATGTCTACAATGAACACCACTAGCTCGAATAGTCGAGCGTTGGAGCCACTCTTTTCTCCCCAAAAATACTAGCTTGTCTCTCTAATGTATTGCGGGAGGAGCCAAGGTGAAAAGTCCTTTACTCATACAATGAGGGTGTATATATAACCAATGACGTAATGCTTCGCCTTCCTTGTGACTCTTTGACTACCCTCATTATTTTTTGACTTCAGGTGACTTTTCAACTTTACATGACTCCATATTTTGAATGTTTCCTTTGGAATTCCACTTTACAATACATTTTGAATAAGTAATTACATAATCCACAATAAATATGTGGTTGATGATGACTCGTGACATGACATGACGTGACACTATTGACATGAACTGCATGATGAAATGGCAATGTAAATCCATTATATATGCTACTCCTTGGTATATGTCATCTTGAGGATGCTCTTCTATCCACCTCCTTATGGATTAGAGATAAGGAGTATTCAATGGTATCAAATCTTGAGTTGTGGTTGCAAACTAGTGTCTCTTTACTTTCGCTTAATTGATTGACTTGTATAATCAACTACACAGGTGTATTTCAACATGTTTCTTTTCTCCATCTCCTTCTTCATCATCTTGTAATGGTATGATACAGTACCGTCATCTGGAATTCACTCGTGATGAGATGACATCAGTCTGATAAACCCCTAACCTAAGATGGTATATGTTGATCTACAAACTGAACCAGAACTGGGTTGCAAGCTGAAGGAGTGGCTTAGTGACTGTGCAATTTCATAGCTCAGGTAGTCAGGGGTGAAGCTTGATCCTTGAGAATGTGCAATGTTTGAGGAAGGAAATTGTGTAGTCTTGGAGGTCAGTGTGACAGGCAGAGGGGATGGGAATTGGTTCAACATATTGTGTAGTTCTGGGAGGCAGAGGAGGTTGTGTAACTACACAATTGTGTAGCTCAGGAGCTTAAGGCATGAGGGTTGGATTACACAGTTATGGGGGCCATGATGGAGGTTTGGATTGTGCAATTCTGGGAGCCAAGGTTCGAGCTTGAGCACTGGAATTGCATAAAGCTTAGTCTTGGGAGGAAGGAACTATGCATTTTGCAGTGTCAAGGGAAAATGTTACAACTTGAAGGTTAGAACTTTGCAATGCGTAGTTTGGGAAGATTAGATGAAGCTAAGTTGCTGGGAAAATTTTGAAATTTGGCTAAATGTGGTGTCAGTGAACTTATGTGATCCGTGACATGGCTTGACTATGACCACATATTTATAGCACTTGAAGAAAAAACAACATAGATCACCCATGACACATGGACCACATATTTCCCTCAGTGCAACAACTTTGTGATGACTTACGATAAGTGTGACACCAAAGATACACTTTGCGACAACCGTGACGACACTTGTGCGATAGTGATTAAGAATTTGGGAATGAGTGGGAAAATGTTTACATGGTTAGAAAAACTCATTCGCACAAATATAACCCCTTAAGACCACCAAAAAAAGATTATATAAATCTTGCGATGGCTAACATGTGAAAAGACGACATTTTTCCTTTTCTGCAAAAGGTACCAAACACTCAAAGAAAACATATGGAATGGATTTTAATGCTTGCGATGACAATATACAAGATCAAGGTAGGCTCTGAAATTCATTGCAAGACAAAAAACATTAGGGTGTTGTATTAGCGACAACACTTTTGCATGTTAACAATGTGATGTGCCCCATCCGTTAACGGATAGGAACCTCGTCTATCCACATGCTATGATAAATTTGTTGATGGTGCTGGAAATTCATCAACCAAGGGGGTCTCCCTAATGTGAAGTCCCAATTAGACCTCACACTGTTTGGAATAGGAACCCCATCTGGGGCATCAGGTCGGTTACCATGTATTGTTGTAGATTTTCCTCAGCTACAAAGTTTATCACAAAAGAGTAATACAAAAGCATCTTCAGATCAGCAAGTGAGTGTGCCTTATGTTGGGATAGGGTCCCTAGGGTCAAGTTTTGTTAGTCTAATCAAATTTTGGTTTAGAATTTTGTAAAGAATGTGAAGTCTCTACGAAATGTGGAAGTGGAGCGCGCAGCTAAGTAAGAGTCAAAAGGAGATTTAGCCCCTTGTATGGGTAAGTGATAGGATGGCTTTAAGATTCACCCATAGGTCGCAGGCCATGGTATTGTAACAAAAAGGCTATAAATATTTGAGTCATAGCGAGTCTAGAGAGATAATTTTTGGTGAAGAACAAGTGTAAGGGAAGGTGGTAAGGCATGAAAGCTTTGTTTTCTTGTACTTATGCAAAAGGGGAAGGCTCCTGTAGCTAAGTACACAAAGACCTTGGTGAGTCCGCGGCTGAATATGTAGGCACCAGCATCTAGGTGTGCAAGGCAAAAGAGTCTGTAAATTGAATGTTGAATCTAACAAAGACTATTTGGGATTGAATCTATTGAATCTGTGCCTTCTTATTATTCCTTTTAAGTTCATGCATCGTTGCTTAATGATCTGTTTTCTATGAAATAAAGTGTATTTTATGCACGAAACTATTAGATCTTTAATATCTATGCATGAAATGAGTAAAGAGATTTTTTCGCGAAGATAAAAACTAGATTTGTTATGATAAATGTTTGGACAGATAGATCTGTGAGAAGGCATATCTAAGGTTGCAAGTGATTAAGCGAAAGTGGTATGTCCACCTATTTTCTATCTCATACGCATGATCGTTTACCTTCACGAATGCTTGAAGGCCCATTAGATAGAGTTACAGTAGTGGATAGAAGGACGGAATAGATTTGCACGAAGACAGATATGAGCTATAAGGGCTTCAGAATACACATCACATGGTATCTAGATGTAGAAACTTGGTTCTAGCATCCCCTAATACTGCTTCGGGTGAGACTGCAATTGGGCTATGTGGGTTGTTATTGAAAGGGCCAGCAGTTAGGGTTTTGTTGGTTGGCACAAATAACTTTGAACCTGGGTCAACCCCCCTCAAGGTCGAGATTGATATCTATCTAAAAGATGTGTGATGTCGAATAAGTGGTTTCCTATGAAGAAGGAGATCAAGAATTAGATTGACCGAAAAGTGCATGCGTTTGCAGCTCAAGAGAGAAAAAGCCATAAATTGTCCAAAGAGCAGTGGTTGCAGAGATATTTGTACATAGACAAGACTGTCGTGTTCTTATGTTTCTTCCCTGATGAAATACATGAGTGGTTGTCTAGATTGGATGATAGTCAAGGGATGTGGAGGCTTGACGACCTATAGTGTGGAATCTAGAACTGGTACAACATATGGAAGCATCAGAAAGAAATATTGTGTGGGTCGTGGATCATTGGATTGATCGCACACTTTGAAGTTTTGTGACTGAGTTCACAATTGATAGGAATATCAGCTGTAGCGAAGTGAAACATAGGCTCTTCAAGGTACGGCAAGGTAAGTATTTGAAATCATTGAAGACTTGGATTAAAATGATGTTATGTGAAAAGAGGGTTATACAATTACCTTGATGTTTGGGGCTACACAAAGTGGGAAATTATTTAGAAAAAATGAAGGAACAACCTCAGAGTACAGTCCACTGATCGAATCCCCATCTAGTGATGAAGAAGGGATAGTGTTGAATACACCGTGAAGTGCAATACAATTGATTAAGCAGGGTATCCTGAGGAAACCTTATCCGTCCACTTCGCCTCCACCTCCACCTCCACCTCCATCTCCACTTCCACCATTCAACATGGCGAATGCAATGAAGATGTCAGTTTTTAAAGGGATAGGGAGCAAAGACCCAGAATAGTTTTGGTGTGTTGCAAGAGATGTATGGATGGAACAACAAATTACGAATGATAACATCAAGAAAGTGCTGCTGGTAATAGCCTTACAGGACCAAGCATTGACATGGTACATCAAGTACTACACTAATAACCCAATGCGAAGTTGGAAGAGACCTAGAAAGATCTGAACAAGGAGTTTAGGAAGCCTAATTCAGATGTGCAGTCGATGACTTACTTTAAAGAAATTCAAGAAAAGATAGATGAGTCACCTTGGGATTTCAATCAAAGGTTGAAATGCCTAATCAGGCAAGCCAATATGGTGATTATAGATTCCTAGCATCGAGACTGGTATATCGTGTCGCTCTTTCCATATTTAATATTCTTATTGTCGCAACAAAAGATAGAAATGCAAGCAGAAGCCTTAGAAATCGCTATGAGGCTGGAAGCCTCACCCATACAAGATACAAGCCTTGGAGTGCAATAGATTCATTCACAATTGGAAAGCCCACACTTGGAGTTGTAGAGCCTAAAGAAAGGAAAGGAAGCCTAGCTAGAGGTGTGTGTTGAATTCTGGTGCTTGAAATGCAAGTTTCATGGGCATGATAAGGACCATTGCCCGGTTTATCAGAACTATCTTATTGGGGGAGGGCCTATTCCCCTAAAACTAGATATTACCATTGGGCCAAGCGCAGGAGCTATGCCATGGTGCACTATCTTTCAGGTCACAGGAAAACATGCAACTGATAATTTCCATTTATTATTGTACAGACCCCTCAGCAGTTGTTTTGCAATTTCTGTAAATTTGTAGGTCATGATGAACGCCATTATAGGAGTTATGAGCTAATGATGGATAGAACCCATACCTACCAAATGCAAGCAAAAAATTGGCCTCAGGCTCAAGGCACAGGAGCAGTGCACATATGATTCCAAGGCCAAGGATGAGGAAGAGGAGGCAGAGATGGAAGAGGACGTGGGCAGATAATTTTCTATAATTGTGGTGAAGCGGGACACTTCGCACAAGATTTCCAAAACCCCACGCATCTGTCATGTTAGTATTGAAAATAGTTTGACCATGTGATAGAGGAATGTTCGGTCCTTATGGAAAAGGTATAAGAAAAGAAGATGTAGCCCCAACAGCCTACGCAGAACATCCAGATGATGAGGGTGGAGCCCCGCGAAGAGTATCAGAGCATAAATATAGTAACAAGAAGTGGTATGGCCACTAGTGCAGATAAGGGAAAACAACTTGAGACTGATGGGCGATTTTGTAAGGCTACAAAGAAAGAAATAGACTTTGATCTTAATTGAGATAAAGAGACCTTTATGGAAGCAAAGAAGAACTTCATTGAGGCCTCCACCTTGGGAAACTAGGAGAAAATGCCAAAAACTAATATGACACAGGAGGTAGATCCTTCGATATTAGCTACATTTCTAAAGACTTGTATGAAGTTGTTGTACGATAAGAAAGCAGTAGATGGGCTTCAAGAGCTAATAAAAAAAATGCGTGAATAAAGAAAAGACCCCTATTGAACATTGTTATGTGAGGAAAATTGGCCAGCATAAGAAGCAAACGGGGCACGAGATGAGGCTAATCACGCAAATAGGAGAATATGAAATGGACCAGGTAATCTTGGATCTAAGCTTTGATGCAAATTTCCTGCGTAAGCAGACGAGAGAATGGGAAGGCATGCACTACAGTGGTATCCTATCCAACTACACATGGCTAATCAATAGAAGATTATTCCAATGGGGTGCTTGTATGGTGTCATGGTAGACATTGAGGGTGCAAGTGCACTAGCTGACTTTGAGGTCATTGAAATAGTGGATGATAGTAACCCGTACCCCCCACTACTAGGAATTGACTGGGCTTTTGATATGGATGTGGTAATCAATTTGAAGAAGTAGAAAATGGCATTTGAAAGGAAGGTGCTCAGGGTTGCAGTGCCACTACACCCTGCTGAGGGAGCGCCCAATACTGAACGTATTCGTGACTTTGTGGAAGATGATGATGATCTACCTCAGATCTACAAGATCACAGTGTGAAACAAAGATTGGATCAATCAGATGGATGAACTTTGTGGGACATGAATAGCTCCTGCGCCTCAGATTCAGATGAAGAGCTTCAACATTAGCATAATTGGTTGCATGAAGTATCTACACTGCATTGCAATATGATGAACAAATCACTGCAGTGTGTCTCAACTAAGTGTTGAGGGACTAAGTCCCCTAGGCTTTTGGGTCAACACCTTAGCAGAGCGAGGGGTTATCAAGAGTAAAAGACAATCATTCCATGGAGACATGATATTTAAATAAGCAAACTATGCAAAGAGACGTGTACCTGGGGGTCCTTCATTCGATTAGATCCAGCGAAGGGTCAAACCCTCTTGGAGTTCCTCTCGATCCTTGAGCCTATAAAATATCCAATTCAAAGAAGCATAGAAATAAATGGACAAAGTATCATATAGAAATCAACTTCATAACATATTGAAAGATGGTTAATTATACATTGAAACAATTATTCATATGTAAACCATAACAATAACATTTTATGCATAAAGAAGATTGATTTCAAGAAGAAGACAAATGTTTCTTTATTACAGATAACTAAAACAAAGCAAGGAATGATATCACCTGAATCCTCCTCTTGTTGGCTCCAATCAGAACCGTCCTCTGGGTCTATCCAATCCCAAGCTTTCAAAAGGATCCTTCCATGACTCACACAAGGGTATCTCAACTGGTGAAATGACATCAAAACTCAAGGAAACAAGGGTTTCCTGTAGTGGCGGAAGTGTTGGAAGCACAGGGATATTCAAACTTGATCAGGGATAATCTCAGCAGAGTAATTCTCTCTTTCTTATCCTCCTCAAGGCCTTCCCATTGAATCCTTTTTATAATTCTCCCAAAGTAGTTTTTTAGTTGGGAATTCATTGGGAACAATTGGGGCCACGAGCACTGATAGGTAATCAATAGGTAAAACCTGTGATCTCCGTCCAATTAGAGCACATAGTTGTGCCATGTGCTGGAATGTTAACATTCGAGAGAGAGAGAGAGACAGCACGAAGTTGAAGGACCGAAGGAAGAAATCCCAAAGATATCAGAGCCTTTGAAAATTAAACAAGTAAATATTGCATAGGAAGCAGAGCCTAAGTTCAGAAAGATAGGATACTATTGGGATGAAGATACAATTGTTAAGGTGGTTGCATGATGGAGGCAAGTTGTGTGATGGAGGAAACTGCGACAAAAGAAGATACGATACATAAGCTGCGCCTCAGGGGGTGGTACCACACAACTAGGTCTAGAAATAGTCATTGAAGTCACTATTCATGATTGGATAGCAAAAATCCCATTAGGAGGAGTGGGCAGGCAACATTTAAGGTGAAAATATTTGAGGATATGCCACCAAATTTGCATTTATGATCCAAAAATGGAGGGAACGGTCGGATTTGAATTCAAAACCCCCTATAAATCAGGCATGTTGGTCTGCCGAAGAACACTTTGCATTCTATCAATTGTGTATGAGCCCTCTTGTTCCTGCTACATGAATCGGTAGGTCTAGGAGGATTTAGCTTCAAGCCCACTATTTGCAACCTTACTTGAGTGGAACCAGAAGATAATCCTTGATAAAATGTTTGTGCCAGTTAGTTCTAAAGTTGTTGTTTTTCAAGTAGAAGGCCATGAAGTCGTGTCCATGGAAGCTACACCCTCAATGCCTATAGCGCTAAGGTCGCCTAGGCCAAAGCAATTGGTCACTAGGGAGAAGCAGAAGAAATTTGTGCTAGTGAGGTAGTCACTGAGGAAGAACCCAGAGGTTTGGCAGAAGGAGAAGAAGGATAAGGCAAAGAAACTATAGGAAGTAGTGGAGTTGGAGGTGTAGGAACTCTACGATGGAGTTGACAAGTTTGATGTGGAGGAGGTTGAGCCTATCACAAGGCTTCTGGTGTATATACCTCTGAGGAAAGGGAAAGCAAAGGTGGCCAAGGACCTATATTCAGTTAAATTTGTGGTCTCTACACCACTGTTAACAGAAAAGGTCATTTTTGAAGGCACGCTCTTAGTGCGCATCCCGGTGTTGAAGATGGAGGATTGGGATCTCGCTAACCATGAGAAATTACCTCACCTAGCTACCAACAAGTACATGAAGAACATTTACTATGAAGAAACTAGGGTCACAAGGCTGGAACCCATGAAATGGGTCAAGGACATCAAGCAGGCCGAATTATTGCAATGCTTTGCCTACCACACTTCAACCAATCAATTATCAACACTATGTGTGTGTGCTAGCTACTCGCGCTGGTGCATGATGGGTGCTTATGGGTCGATGAACCCATCCCTATAACTGATATGTTCATTCATAGAATTACGAAGCAACTCTGTAAAGTGGCAGACCCCACCAAGGAGTTTGGAGGAAAAAGAAAAGAAAAAGAGTTGGTGGATAAAATTAATACTGAGTTTGGGTTGATCAAAAAGTCATGCAGATATTCTATCTGCTAAATTCAAGACCAAGTGGTGCAGTTTGCATCCCAAATTTTAGTTGGGAAGATAATAAGGAAATTTCGCGTGGATAAAGTTCTGACGCCATTCATTTCGTTGGATGCATAGTGCGCGAAGGGGGTGTAGTATAACATGGCGCAGTACCTACGTAAAGAATTCCTAGCAAACTATCGCGAAGAATAGGAGGATAGCAAGGAATTTCACTATGCCTGGCTCCTGTTTCCAATATTATTAGTATCATGTTGAATACCTGAGGATAGCCAGTTTCCTCCACAGGAAGAAGACTTACTAGAGGCAGCGAAGTTCACTTCACTATGGGTGACGAAGGATCTGGAGAGGATCATGGAATCAAAGGTCTTTTGGATCTTGGTCGAAATGGACCTCCGCATAGTAATCAGTCAATGGCCAAGGTTCTCTCCAATCTTGTTCGAGTAGTTGAGGGCCTTTGTAGAGTTTAAGTCTGACTTCTATAATGTCTCCATCTGGGCGAGGCGAGACCCTAAGTAGATCTGGCACAAGTTGCCTTACCTAGTCTTGGAGATAGATGTGCAGGAAATTGTGAGGAGTTGGCCAGCGTAGTGGCGACAACCCACAGAGGTTGGTGCAGGTACAAGTCAAGGCAGATAAATCTCTACTGTGTAGACTACCACTGTGCAGAAATGAAAAGAATCAATGCATGCAATGACAAAGGTATTAGCCAAGCAAAGGATCAAATAAGTTGCTACTAAGGCAGCTACTAAATAATAACGTGCTACAAAAGAGCGTGCCGAGAAAGAACGCACTAGCTAGAAAGGCATAGTGGAAGTTGAGGAATTGGCTTCCCATCATACTGACAAGTAGGAGCAGTCAAAGCAGGAAGGAGGTGGAGGTGATGCATAGAGAACTCCTTTTGGGTTGTCAAAATTATAAAAGGAAATAATGATCGGGCCAAGGAGGAAGCACAAATCCGACAAGCAAGCAGACATTGACCCAATGGTCCTCATAGAAGGGGGCCTCGACTAAATTAGAGATAAGGTCTGTGATACGACAACCGAGGCCTGGACACAGTTTGAAAAACAACACATGTAAACACTAGGAGGTGTCCAGAAGGATCTAAACAAGTTGTAGATCCAAACATGCAGGATTCAAGTGAGCGTAGGGCAAGTGAGCAAGGTGCAAGTAAGCCTGACACAAGTGAGTGAGAGTGTGATTGAGACAGAAAGGACTATGTACCTCAGAGTTATCTCCTTACTAGAAGGATCAGTTTGCATAGAAGAAGAGGAAGATCATGCTCAACTTGGAAAGATCAAAGGCATGGGGGTGAGCTTAGCCACGCTACCACTCCAGACCCTCCATGCACTTCATCAAGGGGTTTCAGACAAGCTCTGAATTAGAGAAGAACAGGCCTTAGCAGTGATCAGTGAAGTTAAATTGAACAATGAACATATATTCGCTGAGAAGGCTCAGGCCCTGAAATAACAGGAGGAGTTAGAAGTATGAAGTCAGAGCCTGGAAACAACAATAACACGGGCATGAAATTCAGTCCCAAAGTTACATATTTTAGAAGACACCACAGGTACAATGAAGATCAAGAAATTGGCTACTGCAGTCTGAGAATCAAAAGATGAGATAGGGAGAGTCATGTTTGACTTCTAGATGAAGATGTCAAAATTACAGCTAAAGTTATAGCCGAATACTCTGCTAGAGGTCAGGGAGCAGTGCGACGCAGCCATCAAGGAGCACATGGCTACTCTCGAGAATGCAGTTAAAGGTTGTGACTTCCTTTTTAACCATGCCATGGAGCTATGTGACACTTTGCAGGAGGACCAAAAACTGCAGAGATTAAGTACAAAAATAAAAAAGGCCCAGCTGAAATATGATGAGATCAGGGTGACCACACGCACAATGGCGCCAATCCAGCACTTTGTGTGCCTATAAGAAGGGAAACTGCTACAATAACAAGTTCAAGAATTACAGCAAAAAGAATTTAAAGTCTTGGCTTCAACCTTGGACAAAGGAGGCCAGACAGATTTCTCAGACCATTCAGGAGAATATGAAAGCTTTGCAGCAGACTCATAGGAGCATGAGTCTGGAGGTGGAGGGACCAACTATAGAAAATATGGTCGAAGAGGTGAAGTAGGCTGCACTACAACACCTCACTGATCTGGAAGCATTAAAGCGAGATTTCAATGAGCTTTGCCACAAAGTAGAGAAGTCAGCTAAGTGAATCGAGGATGAGTCAACATATTTGTGTTGGGGGCCTATTGAGATAAGATTCATAGGGTCAAATTTTGTTAGTCTAATCAAATTTTGGTTAATAATTTTGTAAAGAATGTGAAGTCTCCACGAAATGTGGAAGCAGAGCACATAACTAAGTCAAAGTCAAAAGGGGCTTTAGCCCCTTGTATGGGTAAGTGATAGGATGGTTTTAAGATTCACCCATAGGCCACGGGCCATGATATTGTAATATAAAGGCTATAAATATTTTAGTCATAGCAAGTCTAGAGAGATAAATTTTGGTGAATACCAAGCATAAGGGGAAGTGCTAAGGTAGGAAAGCTCTATTTTCCTATACGTAGGTGAAAGGGGAAGGCTCATGTAGCTGAGTGCGTGGAGATCTTGACAAGTCCACAGCTGAGTGTGCAAGCCCCTACAGTTGGGTGTGTAGGGCAGAAGAGTCTATAAATTGAATGTTGAATCTAATAAATATTTCTTGGGACTGAATCTATTGAATATGTGCCTTGTTCTTATTTCCTTTTAAGTTCATGCATCATTGCTTAATGATCTATTTTCTATGAAATAAAGTGTATTTTCTATGCGAATATGTTAGGTCCTTAATATCTATGCATGAAATGAGTAAAGAGATGTTTTCGCGGAGATAGAAAATAGATCTTTTATGATAACTATTCAGATGGATAGATCTACGCGAAGGGAGATCTAGGGTTGTGATTGATTAAGAGAAAGTAGTATATCCGCATATTTTATGTATGATACGCACGATCATTTACCTTCACGAAGGCTTGAAGGCCCATTGGATAGAGTTGTAGTAGTGGATAGAAGGATGGAATAGATCTGCACGAAAGCAGATCTGAGCTATAAGGGCTTCAGAATACACATCACACGGTTTCTAGATGTAGAAACCTGGTTCTAGCATCCCCCAATACTGTTTCGGGTGAGAGTGTAACCTACATTATGCGGGTTGTTGCCGAAATGGCCAGTAGTTAGGTTTTTATTGGTTGGCACGAATAAATCTAAACCTGGGTCAGGCCCCCTCAAGCCAACACTTATGAAATGTTCAGCTGCGGAAAGTAAAAATTCCTTCTACCTAAAGGGGAGAGAGAAATGGGCCCTTTAAAGGCAAGTAATAGTACTAATCTAAGAAAGGTACACACATACATACTTAAGAATGAATCATTGATCAACCAACGAAATAGTTCACATAGAAGCAACGATTGTTAAAGAAAATAAAACAAACCTTCAACAAGATAAGTACCAAAGCCACCAAAATAGTTCAATTTCCTTAGTATAGATGAAAACAACATACATTGTGAGCATTCAAAGAATAGTCTTACAATATTCACGAAATACGCATGAAAGTGTGTTGGCTCAATGAGCTTGTGAATTAAGTAAAAGTTCCAAGATACCTCAAGAAAACGAACACTGCTAGCCCCAATAATGGAGCATTAGAGGAGTCACTCACTCCTCCAAAACAACTATCTTTCTCTCCAATTCCTAGTAGGAGGGATCCAAGGTGAAAATGTGTTTACATGTATAATGAGGGTGTATATATAACAATGTGATGATCCTTCACCTCCCTTATGAATCTTGGACTATCCTCATGATTGTTTGAATTCTCATGACTTTTCGACTTCCTACATGAATCTTCACATTAAATAGATGATTCTTGGAATTCTACTTCACATTACATTTTCCAATATAGAATTACATAATAATGAATGATGTGGTACATGATGGATCATGACACAACACAACATGACACTAATTACATGGCCTGCATGATGACATGGAAATGTCAAGTCATGTTTTGTTATTACCTTCTTTACTTCTTCTTGAAAATATGGTACATGTTCTTCTTCTTCCTCCTCCTTATGACTTGAATATAAGGAATCTTCAATGTGGTCTTGATCTTCCATCTTTTTTTATAGTTCAGTGTTCCTTTGTCTTCTTGCCTGACTTATCTCCTCATCTTCTTAGGTGCATTCTAGCATGTTCTCCTTATCCATCTCCTTCTTCATCATATTTCCATAGCATGATAGAGTACATGCATCTGCAATCCACTCAAGATAAGACAACATCAGTCCGATAAACCCCTAGTATAAGATGATACATATTGATCCATTAACTAAGTCGTAACTGGATTTCATCCTGAAGTAGAGGCTTAGTGACTCCACAATTGAGAAACTCATGAAGTCATGGGTGAATCTTAAGCTTTGAGATTGCACAATGTGTAGTTTAGGATGGACAAAGGAAGGAAATTGCTAGTCTGGGAGGTTAGTGTGACAGGCTGAGGTGATGGGCACTAGTTCAGCCTATTGTGTAGTTCTGGGAGGTAGAGGAGGTTTAGGAACTATGTAATTGCTCAACTGAGGGGCTCAAGGGCTAATCTTGAGCTCAAAAATTGTGCAATGCACAGTTAAGGCCAGGTTGGAGGGCTGGATTGCTCAATTCTAGGGGTCAAGTTCCTGGCTTAAGCACTGGAACTGCACAGTGTTGAGTCCTAAGACTAAGGAACTATGCATTTCATAGTTTCAAGGGACAAGGTTGCAACTTGAGGGTTGGAATCACATGATGTGTAGTTTGGGAAGACTGGATTAAGCTAAGTTGTTGGGAAATTTATGAAATTTAGCTAAGTGTGGGGTCAATGAATTGATGTGATCAGTGACATGAATTGACTATGACCACACACTTAGAGCACTTAACGACACAACAACATAGATCACCCATGACACATGACCACACATTTCCCTCAATGTGACAACCTTTTGATGAATTAGGACAAGTGTGACACCAAAGATACACTTTACGATAACCGTGACAACACTTGTGTGAGTTTACATTGTTAAATAAACTCATTCGTACAAATATAACCTCGTGAGACTACCAAAAAGAGCTTATATACATTGTGTGACAACTAACATTCAAAAATACGACATTTTTTCTTTTTGTGAAAGGGACAAAACACTCAAATAAAACATATGGAATGGATTTCAATGCTTGCAATGACAATATACATGGCCAATGTAGGCTCTGAAATTTGGTACAAGATAAATTTTTTTGGGGTTTTGTAGGAGCAACAACACTTGGCGTCGGGTGACCCACTGGTATAATTTCAACTTCTTTGTCTCAGTTAACTCTTTTTTATAGGGTCTCAGTTCTTCAGGGAGTATTGATTCATCATGTAGATCACTTTGGATCCCCCACTTACCCTATGAATAAACCGAGTCCCCTTTGTGCCTTTCTCAGTTGAACAAAAGCATAAGATTCAGTAATATCACAATGTTTTGAATTGGAAAAGGTAGTGAACTTCACTAGATTTAGATTTTTAGAGTATATTTTTTCATCTCTAGTGTTTCTTCGATGCCAACAAGCCTAGACAATACCCCAGTGGAGTAATTATAGGAACACAAACATTTCTCTGGTGCCAGCGTTCCTAGATAGTAACCCGGCGGAGTTTCTTGCTTCACCTCTCTGCACAGGAAGCCTTTCTCTTCTTTCACCTTTACTTATATATTTAAAAGGACAATGCATTGGCACTTATTCATTTTGTGGGGGGAAGAGAAATCTCGACTTATTGAGGGTAGGAGAGGTTGTTCATTTAGAGAAGCATATATAAACCTATGATTTAGGTTGGCTCATTCAAGTTTTTCCCCTTTTCATTATCTACTAATCAGATAAGCGTGAAGACACTGAAACATAACTTGAACCAAGTGTGGCATAAGGTTTCTAGAATAGACATGGGTATCGTGGTTTCACCAAAACCCTCCTAATGGACAGATCTTATTTCCTATCAAAACTTCATCGACCAAAATATGTGACCCAAAACAAAGAAGGGTCATGCAAGTTAGCCAAATGATGTGATGTCACAAGACTTTTTTCAATTTGGCCACACACAAAGAAGCCAGAAAACACGTTCACACGACCCTTATTTACACAAATGAAAACACAAAGAGAAGACCAAACAAACAAGCAAGTAAGGAAAGAAAATAGCTACATAGGGTAGGGAACAACCCTAGATCATCATCAAAAATATTGTTTTAAGTCTTGTCCATTAACACGAAGAGTGTTAATCTTCCCTTCCGATGATTGCATACGAAATGTGTGCTTGCCAATATTTTCATGAATAGTGAATGGTCCAATCCATAGGGACTAGAACTTAGTGTGTTTTCCTTTTTTCTTGTGGGATTTGTCTTCACTTAAGAGCAAATGTGACTATTCTGATAACATGTCCCACCATGAGCATTTCTAGCACCAAAAATGTTGACGGTGTTGGACCCACCAACATTCAAGGGGTATCCCTAATATGTGGTCCCAATTAGACCTCACATTGTTTTGCATAGGAGCCCCATCCATAATATGCCCCTATTTTGGGTTTGCTAAATATTTTCCTTGTCTCTAATTATCATCAAGAGAGAGGAATGCAAATGTTCCTTTGAAAAGAAAGTGAGTGTGCCTAGTGATTGCTCAGTTATAAGTGTGTCAAGTTTCTTCTAGTGTGAAGGGAGAAAATAAAATGAGCCTCTAAGAGAGAGGTAATAGTACCACCCTAGCAGAGACACATGTAACCAAGAAGGATCTGTCTAACATCCAACAAAATAGTCCACAAAGATGTGATGGTCATTACAACCAATCAAAAAGAAAGATCTGCCTAATATCCAATGGCATAGTCCACAAGTATGTGACAACAACAATAACCATTACAACACATTCTCAATATGATAGTACCTAAAATAACCAAAATATTTCAACTACTTTAGCACATATGAATGTAAACATTTATTACAAACATCCACAAAATAGTCTCACAAATATTCATGATCCATGCATGAAGATTGTGTCGGAAACAAGGCTTTTGATATTAAGTAAAATTTCTAAGACACGTGTCTACAATGAACACCACTATCTCTAATAGTGGAGAATTGGAGCCACTCCTTTCTCCCCAAAATAACTATCTTGTCTCTCTATTGCCTTGCGGAAGGAGCCAAGGTGAAAAGTTCATTTTCTCATACAATGAGGGTGTATATATAACTAATGAGGTGATGCTTCACCTTCCTTGTGACTCTTTGAATACCCTCATGATTGTTTAACTTCCTATGACATTTTAATTTTACATGACTCTTCATATTCTAAATGTGTCATTTTGACTTCCACTTTACAATACATTTTGTATAAGTAGTTACATAATTGACAATAATGATGTCACAAATGAGGACTCATGACATGGCACTGCTAACATGGAATGCATGATGACATGGAAATTTCAAGCCATTATTGTTTATGATCCTTAGTATATGTCCTCTTGAGGATTCTCTTTTATCCACCTCCTTATGGCTTAGAGGTAAGGAGTCTTCAATGGTATCAAATATTGAGTTGTGGTCAAGAACTGGTACCCCTTTTCTTTCACTTGATTGATCAACTTGCATAATTAGCTACACATGTGTCTTTCATCATGTTTACCTTCTCCGTCTCCTTCATCATCCTGTCATGGTATGATAGAGTACCACATTTGCAATTCACTCATGACGAGACGACATCAGTCCGATAAACCCCTAATCTAAGATGGTATATCTTGGTCCACTAATTGAATTAAAACTGGGTTGTAGGCTAAAGAAGAGGCTCGGTGACTGTCCAATTGTGCATCATGGGTAGTCAGAGGTGAAGCTTGAACCTTGATACTATGCAATGTGTAGTTCACGTTGGACTGAGGAAGGAAAATGTGCAATCTGGGAGGTCAATGCGACACTAAGTGGATGGGCACTGGTTCAGCCTATTGTGCAGTTCCATAAGGAAAAGGAGGATGGGTAACTATGCAATTATGCACCTCAAGAGCTCAAGGGTTTAGCTTGAGATCAAAGAATCTGCAATGCATAGTTAAGGCTAGGTTGGAGCGCCGGATTGCACAATTCTGGGGGGCCAAGGTCCGGACTTGAACATTAGAAGTGTAGAGTACGCATTGCTAGGAGGTAGGAACTACTCATTACGTAGTTTCAAGGGATAAAGTCACAACTTAAGGGTTGGAACTACGCATTATGCAGTTGGGGAAGGCCAGATGAAGCTAAGTTGTTGGGAAATTTCCAAAATTTGGCTATGTGCGGGATCAGTGAACTGATGTGAACAGTGATATGACTTGGTTGTGATCACACACTTATAAAACTTGATGAAAAAATAACATAGATCATCTAGGACATGTAAACAACATGCTTCCCTCGGATCAACAACTTTGCGATGACTTTACAACAAGTGTGACACTAAAGATGCACTTTGCGACTACCGTGACAACACTTATGCGATAGTGCTTAAAGCTTTGGGGATGAGTGAAATGAATGTTTACATGGTTAGATCAATTCATTCACCCAAATATAACCCCTTGAAACCACCAAAACAAGCTTATATACATTGTGCGACAGTTAACATGCGAAAGATGACAATTTATCTTTCTCGCAAAAGGTACCAAAACACTTATAGAAAAACAAATGGAATGGATTTCAATGTTTGTGAAAATACTATACAAGACCAAAGTAGGCTCCTAGATTTTGTGCAGGCCAAAATTTTGGAGGGTTTTTTAGCAGCGACAACAATAAGCGACACACTGGTAGAATTCTAGCTTCTTTGTTTTGGGTGACTCATCTCCGTAGGGTCTTAGTTCTGCAGGGAGTATTGATTCATCATGTAGATCACTTTAGCTTCCCCAATTATGTTATGAATAAAAATGGTCCCCTTTGTGCCTTTCTCAGTTAAACACAAGCATAAGATTCAACAATATCGCAATGTTTCAAATTGGAAAGGGTAGTGAAGTTCGTGAGCTTTAGATTTTCAGAGTATATTTTTTCATCTTTGGTGTTGCTCAACTACCAGTAGGATTGGATAGTACCCCGAAGGAGTCACTACAGGAACACAAAAATTGCTTTGCTGCCTATGAGCCTAGACAGTACCCCAGCAGAGTTTCTTTCTTAACCTCTCTGCACAGGAATAATTTATCTTATTTTTCCTTTATTTATATATTTAAAAGGAATGTGCATTGGAACTTATTCATTTTGTGGGAAAAAGAGGGATTTGACTTATTAAGAGAAGGAGAGGTTGTTCCTTCAGAGAAGCATATAGAGACCTCTAATTTTATTTTTCTCATTTATACCTTTTCCCTTTTTCCTCATTTTCTAATTAGATAAGTGTGAAAACACAGAAGCATAAGAACCAAGTGTGGCATAAGTTTTCCAAAAAAGACACCAGGATCATGGCTTGACCAAAACTCTCCTTATGAATGGATCATATTTTCCATCGGAACTTTATCAACCAAAATATGTGACCTAAATAAAACTTAGGAGGATGAACATTAGCCAAATGTTGTGGTGTCACAAGACTCTTTTCAATCCATCCACATGCAAAGAAGTCGAAAAACACGTTCACACGTGATTCTTATTTACACAAAAGAAAAAAAAAACAAGACCAACAAACAAACAAATAAGAAAAGAAACTATGTACATAAGGCAGGGCACAACCCCAAATTGTCATCGAAAATAATGTTTTAATTCTTGGCCATTAATAGGAAGAGAGTCAATCCTTCCATCTAGTGATTGGATATGATATGTGTGTTGGCCAACCTGTTCATGTATGGTGAATGGTATGATCCAAAGGGATTGGAACTTAGTATGTTTTCCTTTGTCTTTGTGGGCTTTGTCGCACTTTAAGGCTAATTCACCCAAGCTGAATTCATTCTTCCTAATAGAATTCTTGTCGAACCACCTCTTGGTATAACTCGGATGAAGTGATATTTTCTTTTTTCTTTCTTCCTTTCTTCTTGAAGCTTGTGAAAGGTCCCTATCCTACGCAGAACCAATAAGCATGGATTTCCCTAGGATTCTTGTGAAATTTAAACGATAGGAAAGAATATTTTCAAGGGTAGGATGGCTTCTTTCTGTACACCAAGAAGTAAGGAGATGTGTTCAGAGAAGGTGGCATGACTTGGTCAGCCCATAAAGCATTCACCAAAACAGAGTGCTAGTTCCCCTGTTAAGAGAAAATGGTCTTCTTGATAATTTGAATGAGATTTTTTTTTGTAGACTTAGCAATACCATTTCCATGTAGATAGTAGTTAGATGAATGTTTCAATACAGTTTCGTTTTCCAATGAAAAATAATATAATTTTAACGATGAACAATACGTTGCATTGTCAAAAACAAGTGAAGTCGTAATGTCGTACATAGAGATGATGTTTTGTTTAAGGAAGTTGATGAATTCTTGATCATTCGCTTGTTTGAGTGGAACTGCTCCTATCCACCATGTGAAATAATTCGTAACTGTGAGATTGTAATGATGCTTCTTTGATGAGTGCATAAAAATATCACCAATAACATCTAGGCCCCATTGTTGAAATGGTTCTTCAACTACAATAGGTTGCAATGGGGAAGTTTACTTCTTTCCTCTTCCAACACACTTTTGACAGACCAAACACGCTAGTCCATTGTGGAGGTCACGCAGTACTTTCCATGATTCATGCGCTTCCAAGCATTTGAGAAAAACTATGCTATCGTGCTTCTTGAAAAGCACCCGATGCACCAACTGATAAGATAATTCTTTGAGTTTGATCTCCCTCTTCTGTCATATAGATAAGTGAGAGGGTAAGGTGTCATGCTCAAGATACTAGCACACATATGTGTACCAATAGTTTATGATGGTATTGAGGGAAGCTCGTTCAACATTATAGATTTGATTTCATGCCCCCAACTGGAGTGATCTTCTTCTTTTGCATCTACTGATTCTATTCCTAGCTGACATAGACTATGGCCCTTGATTGTATGAACTTTATTGAATTCTAAGTCATACTCATGTAAACCAGTCATCCATTTTTCTCTTCTGTCACCTAGCTCTTGGTGAACAAATAGTGATTTGATTGTTGGGTGCGGTACAAATATAATGGAATGGCTCTTTAAGAGATGGGGTCAGAAGTGATTCACTGCCTTATAAAATTCATATGCATGTTTATCAATGGTGGGGTAGTTGATTTTGGGTCCTTGAAGGCTAGCGCTCATGAAAGATATTGGTCTCTCATTATTTTGATCATCCTGGGTCCTTGAAGGCTAGCGCTTATGAAAGATATTGGTCTCTCATTATTTTGATCATCCTTCTGAGTAAGAATTGTGGAAACAGAAGTATCAGAAGCAAAGGTGTAGAGCATCAAATATTTTTTTAAATCTAGGCTATACAAATCAGCTGCTTCTGCAATAGGTTGCTTGATATGGGAGAACACATCCTTTTCCCTCTTGTCCCATTTATATATTACCTCCTTATTCACCATCTCCTGCATGGCTTTAACAATTTGAGCATTATCAGAGATAAACTTGTGGAAAAAATTAATATTTCCCATGAAGGAATACATAGCTTTCTTGTTCAGTGGGAAGGGAATCTACATAATGGCTTTGACCCTTTTCGAGTCTACTTTAATCCCACTTTTCACAATAATATGCCCAAAGATATTATTCTCGGACACTGTAAAAATTTTCTTCTTGGGATTAATGGATATCCCATATTTACAACATCACTCGAAAATTTTCTTCATATGGCGTAGATGTTCATATCTCCTTTTGAAAAACACCGTGACATTTTCAAGATAGACCACTATGCTCTACCTGATTAATCCATGAAATGTGAGGTCCATGGCATGCTAAAATGTCACACTAGAATTGACTAGTCCAAATGGAATTCTTCTAAATGTGAATGTACCCCACTTCATGCGGAATGTTGTTTTGAGTCAATCAAGTTTTAAGACGCATGAGGTCTCTAGAGCTAGTTGTGTTTTAATATACCCATGACAGAGGAAACATCTTATCTCAAGCCTCCTTCAATTTGAGTGCACCAGTAACACCATGAAATATGAAGCACTCATATTGGGTTTACAAAGAGCCAATGATCTCAATGTTGAAGTCCTCAAAGTAGTAGGTGACTTAGAAATTGTCGTATGTGACTTATCTAAAAAATATCAACAAGAGGTATGGATTTTTGTTTCTCATTTCCAAGCTTTCAATATTATTTATGTACCTAAAATGTGTAACGCAACTTCATATGAATTAGTAAATGTTTTTGCTAGGTTATCACTGCTTAGGAACAATTCTTCTGTAGAGATTATTTATAAACTATTTGTCCCTAACAATATAACAATTTGTTAATGATGCTAGAAATATATCAACCAAGTGGGTCTCCTCGATGTGAAGTACCAATTAGACCTCACGTCGTTTGGAATAGGAGCTCCATCTAGAATATCAGCCCAATTTCCTTCTATTCTTATAGATTTTCATTAGCTTTAGCTGTCAGCAAGAGAGAGAAGTGTGTATGTGTCTTTATGAAAAGCAAGTATGCCTGGTGAATGTTTGGTTGTAGGTTTATCAAGTTTTTTCTACTACAGAGAGAGGAAAGGTGAGTCTCTAAGATAAAGGTAATAGTACCACCCTAGTAAAGGCACACATAAGAAAAAAGATAATTGCCTAATATCAAGTAGAATAGTCCACATAGATGCAATGATTGTTACAACCATTACAACACATTTTCGATTCTATAAGAACTAAAATAGCTGAAATAGTTCAACTAATTTAATACAAGTGACAAGAGACATGAACAATAAATATTCACAATCCATGCATGAAAACATGGCGACCATTAAGCTTTGAGTATTAAGTAAAAGTTCCAAGATACATGAATATAATCAACATCACTAGCTCTAATATTGGAGAATTGGAGCCACAACTTTCTCCCCAATAGTACTAACTCTATCTCTCTAATGCCTTTCAGGAGAAGTGAAGGTGAAAATTCCTTTGTTTGTACAATGAGGGTGTATATATAACAAATGAGGTGACCTTTCACCTCCCTTGTGACTCTTGGACTACCCTCATGATTGTTTGACTTCTCCATGACTCTTTGAATTTTCACATTACATGACTCTTGGACTTCCAATTTACATTACATTTTCCAATATATACTTTACATAATCCACAAATGATGTGGCACATGATGACTCATGACATGACATGGCAATGTCAAACCACTCTTTTTTGTTACTTTGTCTTCAATAGGAGATGTGCAATGCTTCATCTTCATGAGAGATATACTTTTTTCTTCATATCCACTCTCCAAAGGGTTGTGAATCAAATGGACTCTTCATGTGGTCTTGATATTTGATTTCCTATTATAATCTAATGTTACTTTGTCTTCTCACTTGATTATCATCTCATCCCTTTATCCTCATATGTGTCTCTTAGCATGGTCCTCTTCTCCTTTTCCTCCTTCATCCTCTTTTCATGATAAAATAGAGTACTTGCAACTAGAAACCATTGATGACAAGCCGACATCAGTATGAAAACCCCATAACCTAACATATTTCATGAACTCACCTATTAGGGCTGGAACTAGTGATTGGTTGTGATTGGCTAAGGGATCGCATAGTTCCCGAGGACAAGGTCTAGGACTGAGGCTAGAGACTACGCAATGCGCAGTTTAGGATGGCTAGGTTCAAGAGATTGCATAGTTGAGGAGCTTAAGAGTTCAAGGCTAGGGCTTGAGGTTTGAGTATTCTCACTGCATAGTTCTAGGAGGACAAATGCCAACGAATTTTGCAGTTGAGGGGATTATGGACTTATTTTGGAGGCTTGAGCCTTGATACTGCATAATACACAATTTTGGAGGCCTGGACAGAGGAACTACATAGTTGAGGGACTCAAGGACTTAGGTTGGAGGCTTGATTCTTGATTTTTCCCACTACACAATTCTGGGAGTCAGGGAGGCCAGGTTATTACACAATTTCATATTTTAGGAGCTGAAGGCTGAGGCTTGAGGACTAAAACTATGCAATGCACAATTCATGCCTATCTGGAGGGCATGATTACATAGTTTTGGAGGTCAAGCTATGGGCTTGAGCACTGAGATTGTGCAGTGCATAGTCCTTGGAGGTAGGAATTGCACATTGTGCAGTTTCAAGAGTCATGGTTACAGCTTGAGGGATGAGACTACACAATGCATAGTTCATGAGGTTCGAATGAGGCTAAGTTGTTTGGTTGGAAGTTTTTCTGAATTTGGCTAAGTGTGGGATCAATGAAGCTAATGTGAACAATGATAGGACTTGACTATGATCACACACTTAGAAAACTTGACGACACAAAATATATCATATAGAATACATGAACAACAAACTTCCCTCAGTGTGACAACTTTGCGATGACAAGTATGACATCAAAGATACACTTTGTGATGACTGTGTAGAAACTTGTGCGATAGTGGTTAACACTTTTGAAATTAGTGTGATACATGTTCACATGGTGGGTACAACTCATTAATGAAAATATTACCCCTTGAAACAAACCAAAACTAGATGTCATGTGTTGTGACACATTCCACATGATAAAAGACAACATTTATTATATGAAGAGAAAAGTGTGAACAACACCTACAATATGTGAATGATTGTAGAAGCTACACATGCCATAGTGAAGATAATATGAAAATGGTGCTAATTATAGTGAATGCAAGAAAAAAAAATAGTTCTAAGCATGAAAACGACACTTGCGAAGATGAAAGTGTGCAAAAGGTGACAATTGAAGAACATCACTGAAAAAGAAGTATGATTGCAAAAAAAGTGAGGAATTGTCAATGACATGCACATTGGTTGCTGACATGAGTTGAACATTGCATAGACATAGACTTAATGGATTGTACCTTTCTTGTTCAAGCTTGTGTGAAGAAATTCTTTCATGAATGTATTACGAACTTAAGCATGTGTGAGCAAGTGACTTCAACACTTATGATCCAAAATAAATCTTAAAGACTTAACAAAGCATCAGCCAACCAAGAAGCGACTATGGAATGACCAATGAAAAGATCCACACTAGGCCCTAAAATTCAAGTATTGGTAAAATATTGGAGGGTATTTTCTGTAGCAACAACATTTGGCAACACATTGGTAGAACTCCAACTTCTCTAGCAAGGTTGATTCTTTTGTGCATGGCCTATTTCTTCAGGGAGTGTTGATTCATCATGCAGATCACTTTGGTCTCCCCAATTACCTCATGAACAAGCATAGTCCTATTTGTCCCTTCTTGGTTGAACACAAACATATGATCAAAAATATCCCAATGTTTCGAATTAGAGAAGAGTAGTATAGTTCACAAGATTTATACTTTCTGAATATTGTTTTTCAGCTTTGTTGTTACTCCACTACTAGCAGACCTGGAAAGTACCCTGATAGAGTCACTAAAGGAACACAAGCATTGCTCCACTGCCAGTGAGCCTAGACAGTACTCCAACAAAGTTTCTTGCTTCACCTCTCTACGTAGGAATCATTTCTCTTCTTTCTCCTTTATTTATGTATTTTATAGAGGATTGTGCATAGGCACTTATTTATTTCATGGGTAGAAGAGGGATCCTGACTTATTGAGAACATAAGAGGTTGTTCCTTCATAGAAGCATATAAATACCTCTAATTTTGGTTTGCTCATTTATATTTTTCGCTTTCTCCTTTTCTACTTAATTGGATAAGAATGGAAAACACCAAACCATAAAGAACCGAGTGAAGGTGTAAGGTTTCTAGAATAGACACGGATATCATGGTTCAACAAAAAGCTTTCCTTACACAAGGATCGTATTTTCTATCAAAACATCATTGACCAAATGGTGTAACCAAGGCGAAGAAGAAGGATTGAAAGTTAGCAAAATTTTGTAGAGTCACAAAGCCCTTTTTTATTTGGCCACATTGTCTTAAGAGCCAAAATGGGACACCCTTCATGTAATGCTTGATTAAAATAACATAAAAGAAAAGACATGACAAAACAAGAAAGAAAAAAAAAAAGACAAGAAAAAGGAATCTAAACCAAAACATGATGCAAGACAAAAGTATGAAAACATAAGAAAGGCGAAGGAGAAAAGGTGCAGAATGATTGCGAGGGAGGGGAAACTAGAATGAAACTAGTCCTACTCCTAACCTAAATAGCTAGAAGGTTGTGGTCACATATAATGAAATTTCCAATGAAGCCAACATAGTTGTTCCTGACCTGCAATCACAAATATATGATCGATTAAGAATGATATAAATTAATGTGCAAGAGGAAAGATAAGATCTTGAAGAACTTGCACAACAAAAATAAGGTCTTGCCTATGGGCATAAACATGTGTCACAACCACTACTTCTAACTAGTTGACATTTTTAACTTTTTTATGGAAACCATAATCAAATACACCTCAAAAACTTCTTGTGAATGCACCTTCTTTTATGTCATCCTATTTAGAAAGCATGAGAAAAGATCAAAAACTATTATTTTCAATGGAGCTTTCCAAGTAATATTGCTCCAACCATTAGGAAATTGGGTCATGAAATTCGAAACAATCCTTTTGAAAACCCTGAAATTTTTGAAACAATGAATATTTAATTAAAATAGCAGGATTAGGATGAGAATCGCGTGAGGGAAAATAGATCTTATCATATTCAGTCGGCCCACCAAGAGAGTGAGGACCTGACATAACCATCAAAAAATGTTGAATTGCCTCAACTGATCAGCAAGTATTTGAATAGTGAGATGTTGGACCATGAAGATCAAAGGGTTTAAAACAACTATCAATAGATATACTGGTGGGAAAATGATAAAATGAATGAGAGTTAATTTCATGATCAAATGGATCATTTTTGGCAAGATATTCTCAGTTAGAAAATGACAAGGATAGATTCATTTAAACATCTTCACAAATGCTCTAATTTAGAATAATCTTCTTCACATGATGAATGTAGCAAACTATTTCTTTATATCTAGTAACACATTGCACTAGCATCGTAATCATTGAAAGAAGTGAAGAGGAATACTAGTACATCAAACACATGAGACCAGTCAAAATACGGTGAATGAAAAAGAAGTTGAATCACACAATGGCTCATTCATTCATAAACACTCAAAATGATTTTAGGTGTGATTAAGAACAAGATTCGTGATATGATATTCACAAGAAAAACCAAAAGCATCTTATCATGAAATAAATCTGATAGATATGATTCCTTCAGCCAAAGGTGATCTTTGAGGTGATCAACTTCACAATTCCATGACTTTATGAGAGATCTACATTCCAAACCTAATGCTGATGAAAGATATTTTCATGAAAATGAATCAACTAAAGAAGATTCTTATATCAGATCAAAAGTAAAATCTTAAAAATTAGAAAAATTATACCTGAAATACCAAACATCTTTCAGAAGGAAATTTGCATCAAGTGAAACCATGCAAAGAGAAGGATTGTGTGAGAGAAACCAGATCTGGATTACTTCGAGGGGCTTACCAGAGTCATGAAATACTAGCATGACCATCAACAGAAATTAAGGTGCCTCAACTCGCTGACAAATCTCAGAACTTTTGAATATTGAAGATTGAACCAGATTGTACATGTTGTGAGGGTAACTGCTACCATTGATTTCACTAAGACCACTTATCAATGGATGGAAACCATCTTTGTCTCTAATTTGACTGTATTTTTAAACTTCAACAATCAGATTACTCAAGTTGAAATATTCTTGAAATATTACCACTCCAAATTACCTTGGTCCACAATGGTTTGGTCAATTCCAGGTAATTTCTGAACCCATAAATATTTTCTCACAATCTCATTTTTTAGTATAAAGTTGATTGAGTAACATATTTTCCATTATTTGAGCACAATAATGGTTCTTTTTGCAAGTTGAATTTCATTAGTTATTTTATTTCATGGATTGTTCCATGGATATCTCTTGAGGAGTTATCATTTGGGGAAAAGAACCTTACCCCAACCCCCATAATGAAAATAGTCTACCATGGTCCAAATTTGACTGGTAATTTATTTTTTGGGCACTAAGTTGGTTGAATTTCCTTTTTGGTTCCATGTTCACAGTTCTTTAATGATTCTTTAATTTACTTGTTTAATGCAGGGTCACAAGGGTTACACCTGCCTTCCTATAACAGCACAAAATAAGCATGTAATTAACCAAGAAATGTATATTAAACATGCAATTATCACTAATTAACTTCAAGTTGAAAACTGTGGGTAGCACCCTTACCTATGATTTCGGTTGAAGTCTACTAGCTGCAACAAGGTTTTGGGGATGACTCTCCACCCAACTGTAGGCTCAATTGCGCAAGGTCTTGCTACAACTGGCCACCCCCGAGCCCTCCATCAACGTACTACTGCTAGTGAATCCTCTGTCTTAGAACATTATTCTCCTAAGAGAATGAAAGATAGAATCTTGGAACAATGGAATACCTCTCATCATCCTCACTATCTATTAAATAGAGCAATCATTAGAAGGGGAACCACATGCACACACTCCATGTGTCAACATACAA
>APFE030893614.1:0-16817 GCA_000404065.3 Pinus taeda | reverse complement strand
TATCTTTAGTTTTACTTTGTGGATGTTAATAAAATCTTTAATATTCCAGTTCTTGATTTTCACTTTAAGATATTTTACTAGATACTAAAAGTGATACATAAGGATCTCTGTAAAATAATCTTATTCTTTCTACCATTTTTCTACTTTAGAGAGAAAATTGAGTTGTTGTAACCAAAAAGCCTTGAATTTAAAGGGTTCATTCCTAGGACTACAACTTCAGTCCATAGAGAGTTCTATGGGCCATTGATTTGAACCATGGTAAGGAAGAATAGAAGCCTCATAATTGGTGTCTAAAATATAGAGAGACTCTCCTAGGAGGAATCTATCAAGTGTTGAAGGTATTTGAGATGTGCGTCCTCACTTATTATTCCAGGTGTAGAATTCATCGTGTATTTTCATATCTATACATTTGGAGTTATTGATAAATTCCACAAAGAGGAAGATTTCTTTATCAAGTCGAAAAATTCCACCTTTCTTTTCATTAAGATATTTTATCATGTTAAAATCACAACATACACACCATAAGCTTTCCCCTATAAAATTTGAGGTTCTATGGAGGTTTTGAAGGAAGATGTTTTTGCAAACAGGGATAGTGGAGCCATAAACATTGGTTATTAAACTCAAATTCGTTAAACCAGTGGGCTGAAAGATAGCACTTAGGATTATGGGCAGAGAAAAGGAATCCTTAGGAGTAATTGAGGGAGGGTGCCATGTGATAAAAATACATCCTAATTCTCCTTGTGCATCCTAGGCTATATATTCATAGTTTCTCTAGACATTCTTTAAAATCTTGTTTAGAGATTTAAAAGAGAATTTGGCTTCCTAAATCATCAAAATGTCAGGGTATTTTTGGTGGATTTTGTTTTTAAGGATTCTTTCCTTGGATTTCCCATTAAGATTCTTAGTGCTCCAAGAGATGACTTTCATTAATGATATTTAGAGGTGGGTTGAAGGATGGCATCCATTGTTAATGACAGTCAATGATATCTAGTGACTGTTTCAACTTTGTCCCTAGGAATGGTACTTGGGTATTTGTTTCTTCATTCCTCTATAAGATGTTACAAATCAATGTTTTATAGATCTATTTTCTCGAAATATTTTGCATTATATTTTGCATTAGAAAAATATTGGGTGTTGTCCTCCTTTTATATATCCTCTTCTTAATATTTGTTAGTTGGTTATGAATGCAAATCTTTTGTTGGATAGGGTGGTTGTTGACTAGTTTTCTCAATTTATTTTGTTTTGGTATTTTCTCCTTCAGTACTTGTCTCATTTTCTTCCAGCTGCTAGAATACTATGTGTCGTTTATGACCCACTTCTTTTTTAAAGGTTGGATTCTTTGTTCCTTTTTTGGTTGTATTCATTTTATTGGTGACCTTGGTAAACCCATATTGGTTCAAGGATATATTTAATTGTGCATTTTGTTGGACTTGATTTGTTGGGAATTCTCAGAATAGATGGCCATACTTGTGGCATTTCCGTCATTGTAAATGGGATTTTCTCATAATCTATTGGTTTTTCTCATATTTCATCTTCACAACTCAACTGAATGTGTATTGGGAGGGGCTTGGATATGTTTATATAAGCACAAAGTCGATCATAGTAGGCGTATCGACCTTGTTTTATGGTATTCGATATCATAACAAAATTCAACATGGAATTGCCAATTCTTTCTAAGATTTCAGGGTCACAAAACTCTCGATTTCTAATTTATTGTGTTTTATAAATTTCATACTATTCCTTTAACATTTTCATACCAAAAAAAAAAATTAATAAAAAAATTTATAAGGATTGAGTCACATGTATTTGTATTTTTTATTTCTAATTATATTGAAATATTTTTGTATTACAATTAAGGATTAATAAAAAAATAAGGAGAAATTCAATTTTAAAATTGTACTCAGTATTAAATAGTTTGGGTAAATGTTTTGAAACATTATATTTAATTGAATATTTAGAATTTTAAAAGCATAATTCTTTATGGTATAATGAAACGATATATAACCAATTAAATTATAACTTTACACGCACACACACACACATATATATGAGTTAAATATTTATATCTTTAAAAAAAACATCTAACAAGATTATTAACTATGGAGATTCATCCCAACTTTTGTTAATATACCATGAATTATTAATACATGTCAAAAAAACTATAACTCACATTTATGTGACATTGTTATTTTTTCTTTCTTTTTTTGTAAATTAGTACTATATATTATGAGGAAATAAAATATACATTGATGTAGAAGCTAACCATCAGAGGACTATTTTGTGCCTCATGTCTACTACCATGGATTCAAAATGATACACTTCACTACATACTCCATGGCCTCAAAAGGAAAACACTTCCCTACATACTCCATGGCCTCAAAATTCAACATATAACTATATCCATCTTATAATAGAGAATATAAAATACCTTGTTATTGGGTCATCCGAAACAAAAAGAAACATGCATAACAGAAAGACTAAAAGACTAGAAAAGAGGAAGGGTCATTCAAGCTCAGAAGATGAGATGGAAGCTAGAGCTCTGCCACTCGATCCTAGAGTTTCAACATTATCATATTCACAAGGTAAGTGTCCCTCCACATGGGCAAGCCTTGCATCCATTCTATCCAAGGTGATTCGTTGATTACTCAACAATCTCTTAATATATTCCAAGTTCGAAAAGACATTATACTTCTCGACCTGCTTGTCCTTTAGAGCCAACCCTAGTAGAGTTCTCATCTACGAATGTAAAGCCAATGAATTCAAATATTGCTTCTTCCTTCCCCTGGTGTGCCCAAATTTTGGAATCTAGGTTGACAGACCATAATTTTAGAATGCGAGTGGGATTTCCTCTCCACCACAGCTTGAGTTTCTAACTTGAGAATTTCTCTTCTTATCTCTAACTGTAATAAAATACATGGAAGTATAATCTTGAGTGAAAATCATCACTCGTTACTACCCTTTTGGACTGCTACCTCCCCCACCCCTCTCCAAAAACACATGCATTATCTAGGTGACATGGTAGTAGCAGAGGGGGTGCATCTGTGAAAATTGTTGAGTCTTCCTCTACCTACAATGAAACAAGAAACAACACTAGACACAACCTCCCCAAGAATTAAACACCATCCCTCAACATCATTAGTAACACTCATAACATTGACCATGTAGTGAGATGGGTTCCCCATTAATTTCCCCATAGATGTGGAAACCCCATATATATACCCCCAATGCCCCAACACCATTAAACATAAACAAAACCATAGGGTTCCTGATAGGCACCGCATACAATGAACCCTCATAAATTGAAAGAGTCAGGAATGGGAAGAGTAACATTCCCAAACAACAAATTTTTCAGATAGAAACACTAAAATCTTGAAGAAAATTTAAGACATTTCAATTCTAAGATTTTTATGGCCAAACATCAACTAAATTTCTTTAAAACTAGTCAAGATCATAAACTCAAGTTTCTCATAGACCCCATAATTTACAAACAAATTTCACAGACCCGAGCACTACACAATAATTAAACAAACATAGCAAGAAAACTTGGGATATGACATCCACCACTTCATCACGATTCAAATATAGGGAAAATTTTAAGCCACTAATGGCTAGGAGAAACATTTGTGAGCCTAGAGTTGCATCCACAACTTTACTACTCTCCCACCACCTCAACACATCAAACTAGCAACCTAGGTCTACTCCCTCACACCACAACGCTCGAACCCAAGAGAAATGACCCACATCTTGCAAAACAGGTTAACCACCAGCGATAGGGAGATTGAGGCCTCAGCCTCACCTTTTCCCTTCACCTCATCATTGAATGTATAGAACTCCATCATAGTGGAGCATTTTAATCGTTTGGAAGCCATCTGGTGGCACGTATATTCTTAGACGTTAGGGGTGATCTGTGCCCCCTTAACATAAATTTCTATCATGTCTAATGGTGGTGGGGTTAGTCCCCAAAGTGTCCTCATTAGGACGATTAACACCGCCATTGAGGATTCTTTTTTTAATCAATTTAATTAATATGACAAAAAGGGATAGTTGATTTTCAGATAAATCTCAACATTTTATTTATCACTATTGGTAAGAATACTTTAGAATATTCCATGGAAGTTAAATCCCTACCATCCACCCAATATTTATTGATAATTAAATTAAAATTCTATAAGCTTTATTTTAAAATAGAAACAACTATCGACATAATTATAAAAAATTGTAATTATGTAATAATTATTTTAAAGAACTCTATGGAAAATGATCAGTAACCATAAAAGGATTTATATAATTTCAACTAGCACAACCACATTAATAAATGTGGTTGATAAATGTTGATATGCCAATATGAAGCACATATATTAATTATCAATAGTATTAAGAATTAATGTTGTTAATGCTATTATCAATAATATTAATATAAATAATAACCATATTAATAATAATTAATATTATATTATTACTATTATATTCATAATAATAATAATAATTGTATTATTACTATTATAATAATAATAAAATTAATAATTAATAATAATAAAGATAATAACAATAATTATATTATAATCATTTAATAAATAATAATCAAGTAGTTATGAAATAAAAATTAAATAAAAATCAAACAACAATTTAAATGTGATTGATATGAAATTCAGCTTTAAATACTCCATCATAACACACTTATTAAATGCTAGCCTATTCCAGAACGCACTCAGACCGATGACAAAAGTTGCACCAATTAAAATCAATAAGATAATTATCACAACCATTCACGCTTTCAAACCAATCCCTTCTCACACTGTTTTTCATTTTGTCATAACGTTGAAAAGGAAAAGGCAATGAAATCCAAAAACCAGTTATTGATTTCACTATTGATATAGGTGCAATTGTGAGAACCTGCCTCTCTTTGTCTCCAATACCTATAGTTGCTTATTGCAAGGCAATAATACTAAACCCAGCGGGTAAATATTATAAACCCGAGGTATAAGAACCTTAATATAAATATTATAAACCCTAAAATAAACATGGTTAACCATGATTTACCATAACTATCATACTAAGACGATGTTTGTAAGAATGTGGCATTGGACCATCGTTGATTTTCATAGTGAGACAATATTTGGCACATTGTGACATTGGACCATTATTGACTATGGATGACCATGATTTTAAACCCAATGGATTTATATTGAACCCCGGGATGAATATTATAAACCATATGAATAATATTATAGCCTAGGAACATGAAACAAATAAACCCAAGGGATTTATATTATAAAATGAAGGGAATAATATTAAACCCATGGGACTAATATTATAAATTCAAAGTCTATAAACCGCAAAGGGATTTATATAATAAACCCAAGGGAATAATACCAAAGGGATTAATACTAAAAACCCAAGGGATTAAAGACCCAACGGATTGATAATATAAACCCAAGTGAATAATATTAAACCCAAGGGATTAATATTAGAAACTCAAGGCATATAAACTCTGAAACAAATCTTATAAACCCAAGGGAATAATAAACCCAATGGATTATAAACCCAAGCGAATAATATTAAACCCAACAAATATAAACCATAACATAAATATTATAAACCCCGAGATAAATATTTGTCACAACGCGATGTTGGAATATGGTTGATAATGATTGATTTTAATATTGAGACAATGTTTGTCACAATGCGATGTTGGACAATGGTTGCTCATCGTTGACCATGGTTGATCCTCATATTGAGACAATCATTGTCACAATGTGACGTTAGACCATGGTTGATCTTCATATTGAGACAATCTTTGTCACAATGTGACGTTAGACCATGGTTGACCATGGTTATGACAATGTGATGTTGGGCATAGAGACAGTCTTTGTCACAATGTGACCATGGTTGGCAATGGTTATTAACCATGGTTGACCATGATTGAAAACAAGGTATTATAAACCTAAGGGAATAATATTAAATCTAAGGGATTAATATTATAAATGAAAGGTATATAAACCCTAAAGGTATTGATATTATAAACCCAAGGAAATAATAAACCAGAGGGATTAATACTCAAACCCAAGGGATTAAAAACCCAAGGGATTAAAAGCCCAATAGATTGATAATATAAATCCAAGGGAATAATATTAAATACAAGGGATTAATTTTATAAACTCAAGGTATATAAACCCTAAGATAAATATTATAAAACCAAGGGAACAATATTAAACCCAAGGGATAAATATTATAAACCCAAGGAATTTAAACCCTAAGATAAATATTTGTCACAATGTGACATTGGAATATGGTTGACCATGATTGATTTTCAAATTGAGACAAAATTTGTCACAATGCGATGTTGGAAAATGACTGACCATCGTTGGCCATGGTTGATCTCCATATTGAGACAATATTTGTCACAATGCGATGTTTGACCATGGTTTACCATGGACGACCATGGTTGTCACAATGTGATTTTGGACCAAGAGACAATCTTTGTCACAATGTGACCATGAATAGCCATGCTCATTGACCATGGTTGACCATGATTGAGACAACCTTTGTCACAATGTGACGTTGGAACATGGTTGACCATGGTTGACTTTAATAGTGAGACAATCCTTCTCATAATGCGACATTGGTTGATTTTCATATTGAGAAAATATTTATTGCAATGTGACATTGCACCATGGGTGACCATGATTATAAACTCAATAGATTTATATTAAACCCAAAGATTAATATTATAAACCCTATGAATAATATTATACCCTAGGAATATGAAGCCTTAGATTGATAAAGCCAAGAGATTAATACTACAAACCCAAAGGAATAATATTGAACCCAAGGGATAAATATTAGAACCCTAAAATAAACATGGTTGACCATGGTTTACCATCATTTTTTTTCACACTAAGATGATCTTTGTCACAATGAAACGTTTGACCGTGGTTGAAAACTATTGATTTTCATAATGAGACAATCTTTGGCACATTCTCACATTGGACTAGTGTTGACAATGGATTATCATGATTGTAAACCCAAGGGATTTATATTAAACCCTAGGAGTAATTTTATAAACCCAAGGGACTAATTCTAAAACCATTGAGTTTATAATATCAATCCCTTGGGTTTATTAATCTTGAGAGGTGACATTGAATAAACTACAATGCAATGTAATTTTCAAAAATGAGTATGAGATAAATTGTCATGTTGTAACAATGCTTCTCGTAATGCGATGTTGGATTGATTTTTGCACAACCACATGCCACTAAAAATGCCATACTCAAATCCCTTTCAAATTATTTCGTTAAAAATCTCACATACATCATGAATGCTAACGTTTAGGAAATGCAAGGAATTAATTTTTTATTATTATTATTTATAAATTTAAATGGTTTATTAATTATTATTTTATAGTATATTACAAAAAAAATTCAAATTATAGTGCAAAAATATTAAAAACAAATGACTAATGAAAATGAATTTTTAAAAAGTAAATTCATATAATAAATGAAACAAAAATAAACAATGTAAATTCATAAATCATTTACTATAATCTCATTTGAATATATTAAATTTTAAAAAAAATATGACACGTGGGAACATTATTGAATTTGGATTAAATCTATAATAGATTATTATTTTATAGTTTTTAAATGAAAAATAATTTCGAAAATATAGCGCAAAATCTTAAAAACAAATGAATAATAGATAATGAATTTTTAAAAAATAAATTCATATAAGATAAAATAAAATGAAATAAGCATTTATAAATTCATAAATTCATTTACTCTAATGTAATTTGAATATATTAAATTTTAAAAAAATATTACATGTGAAACATTATTGATGGACTTTTAAATCTAATTTACAATTTTTAATGTATGATATATTTCAAAAACTGATAATTGAATTTAAAAAATAAAACTATTTTCCATTTTTACTTTATCTATTTTACTTATAATCAGTTAACAATGTAATGCATTTCAAATTTTAAAAATAAAAATACCTTTCAGAAAGAAACATCAACACTAATTTCTAAATTTCATAATTTATTAATCATGGAGGAACTTATCATGGAACTTATTAATATAAACCATGTACTTCATAAGTAAAATATTTCAATGTTAATTTTCATGGTTAAAACATTTTTAAGCATTTCAAGTAATATTATTATTTTATATTTGGGCTATATTTTTCTCTCTATTTTATTAAAATATAGTAAAGATTTGTTAGGAATTTCAAATTTAAGTTGTGTAATCCATACATTTCAGTGCGCCAAATAGCCTTTCGTGTGTGTGTGTGTGTGGTGTGTATATATATTAGATATATATATATATATATTTATACATACACACACGTAGCGTATCAATTTTATCACACCATTATCAACATTTCAGATGCAAACATTTTTTTTCAAATTTTGCATATAAAAAACATTACACAAGAAAATTTATATCACTCTAAACAATTAAAAAAATATAATAGGTGAAAGATTATTGATGAAATTTTAAATCTATAAGGGCAATTAATGGAATATTGTTATAAATTATTAGTTTAATTTAAATGGTTTATAAATTATTATTTTATAGTTTTTTTAATGAATAAAAAAATTTCCCAAAATATAGTTGAAATCTTTAAAAAAAAATGAATAAATAGATTAATCCACATTTTTCAAAACTAAAAATTCCATATAAAATAAAATGAGACTAAATAAGCTTTGTAAATCATAAATTTCATTACTATAATTCATTTGAATATATTAAATTTCCAAAAAAAAATATTAAATATTGAAAATTATTCATGAATTTTAAATCTATTAAAATTGACAATTTTTTAATGTATAAATATATTTCAAAAATTGATAACTAAAAAAAACACCCAATTTTATATTTTTACTTCATATATTTTACTTATAATCAATTTAAAATATAATGCATTTCAAATTTTAAAAATAAAAATACATTTTAGAAACAGCAACTATAATTTCTAAATTTCATAATTTATTAATCATGGAGGAACTTATCATGGGACCTATTAATATAAACAGTGTAATTCATATGCAAAATATTTCAATACCCTATTAAGTAAAATATTTCAATGTCAAGTACTATGTACAATGAAAAGAAATAAATTTTCATGGTTAGAACATTTTTAAGATTTTCAAGTAATGTTATTATTTTATATTTTGGTTATACTTTTATGTCAAATTTATCTAAAATCTAGTAAAGATTTGTTAGGAATTTCAAATTTAAGTTGTGTAATCTATACATTCAAGTGTGCAAGTAATTCTACACTGATGCTACATTGAAAACCTACGACAACCCAAATTCATATGTGGGCTAATTTTATACATTTGTATTTTAAAGGTAAAGAAATATTCCATAGAGCACTCTTTAAAATCATTAACATCTAAACCACACTCAGTTACTAAATTTATAGCGGACACATATTTGATCTCGTGGAGATTTGTGGCATAAGATGGTCAAAGCTTCTAATTCTCATTTGTGCGGCGACACATATTCCTCTCAAGAGTCAAGGGCCCGTAAGTCAGCCTTGTGATCCAATATCCACTGCCCAAATTTCTCATAGAGGTTGTCGACATTAAATTTTCCACGATCAGACACGTGTGGCAACATAAAAATATAAGTATGTTCATATATTAGTAATTTATATAGGAAAGTAAGTTGTCGCAACTATTATAGGAAAATACCTTATTATATATTGTATTGGAAACTTTGTTATTAATCAAAGAAGACATAGCTTTCACAACTTGTAGCCCACATCCTTCCAGCGTGAGCAAAAGATTGGAGTAGACAATCTAATCTTCAAACACTTTAATGGAGGTCTTAACACTAGAATGGATAGAATTTATTTACACCATAGTGAATTCTTCATTTGTAGAGAATCCTCGGAGACATTGATGTTTACTACAAAATTTCTCATTTAATTATAATTGCACACTCACAAAGGAAACTTCTTGTTTTCTATCTAAGTTGGCCTTTATTCTGTCTCTTTCTCTTGAAACATTTTCGATTTTTTGTTGTAGATGACCAATGTAATTAACAACATCAAGGACTTGGTCTGACTCTGCAATATGCGGATGTAGTGGCAGATGAGGATGTGCCATGAAAATTTTAAATACACGAAAATTTATATTATAATATTAGACGCAAATTGGCAACCCCTCTATATTATAAAAACTCATAATATATGTGAGATGTCATGTACATCAAAATTTCATGAGTAGTAGACCTACCTTTGTCATAATTTTGATTGAACCATGAGAGAGGGAATCATAATCTGACAAATAGTATTTAAAGTGACTCTGTATAATATAAAGGTGCTACTTCTAGGTTTGGAATTTTACCAACAAAATGCATGTCATACGGCCTTCATAAACATAACAAAAAAAACTATTGCAACATGAGAAATTCCTTAGTAATGCACACTTTTACGTGATTAAGCATGTATTACAAGGTTATGGGTCAACTTTAACTTAAGGAAAAGAATAAGTACGCATCTTATTTTAAAATGAACCATTTTTCTAAATACAATTTTCTTATATATAAATGAATAATATAAATAATAATGAGGAACTTATTAGAATTGAAATAATCTGAAATCACTAGGAAATTGGTGTGTGGGGAGCCATGTGGTACGAATCTAATTTCTTAAATTTATTAAAATTAATGGACCATTTTGCTAAATAAAATTTTCTTATATATAAACAAATGTTATAAAATAACAAAGAGGAAACTTATGATTGGAGGAACTTTATGATGGAGGAACTTATTAGAATTGGAAACAATCTCAAATCCCTTATGAAATTGTTGGGTGGGCAGCCATGTGGCACGAATATAATTTTTAAAATTTATTAAAAGTAATGGACCATTTTTCCAAATAAAATTTGCATATATATAAATGAATATTATAAATAACAATGAGAAACTTATCATGGAGCCACTTATTAGAATTAGAACAATCTCAAATCCCTAGGAAATTTCTGGGCACGCACGAATATAATTTTTAAAATTTATTAAAAGTAATGGACCATTTTTCCAAATAAAATTTGCATATATATAAATGAATATTATAAATAACAATGAGAAACTTATCATGGAGCCACTTATTAGAATTAGAACAATCTCAAATCCCTAGGAAATTTCTGGGTAGGGGCATGAATATAATTTTTTAAATTTATTAAAACTCAGTGAAACCTATCAAACTCTCTAATACACTACAACCATTGATAAGCATTAATACTAAGCATATGCTGAGAATATTCCCTTGAGAAACCATTATGGTCCTCAATTAAAAAAATAAAAAATAAAAAGTCGACAAGCCTCCTTCCATCTAAAGTTCATTATATATATATATATATATATAATATATTATATATATATATATATATATATATATATATATATATATATATTCCTATGGTGAACAAGACACCACTATTGTTAAGGTATGATGCTATCAAGAAATCAATGACAAAAAGAGCGGGGAAATAAATAAATCCTAAATCTTTGTCATGGCATCGATCACAAATGGCGAGGAAAAATGAGTTTTCCAAAATAATACACCATTGTCTACAAACCAACTTAAATTTCATCAAAACCAATGAAGCCAATGAAATAGAAACTCAATAATCTCAAAGGGAAGAATTTCCAAATAGCAGGATCCATACCAAAAGCAACAACTTTTGTTGGGAACTAAGGAAAAATTCTCTTGTCTACAACAAAGAAAGAAAAACGTGTCAATCACAATAGCAACAACATTCATTCATTATTTTAATGTCAAAATTGATTAGGAAGACAATCCATTTTTTTCATTACGTTGTTGCTATATACTTCAATATTAGACTAAATAAATTAAATAGTGCAACTTAAAACTTCATAATTCAAGAAAGAACACATTCAAGTAAAAATTTCAAATTCGTCTAATAACCACTAAAATTTAACATTTAAAATTTTAATAGAATTAGACACTCAAATGTAAAATTCACTAAACTCAAAATGATAAAATGATAAAATTTCAAATTCTTCTCACTTTGAAGCTCTAAAATATACATATATTCCACAAGCAGTATAGAATGTGAGAATTTTTTTTTTTTTTTTTTGAAAAACAAATACTTATAAAACATCCATTCTAAAATTTACATTTTTTGTAATAACATTATGAAATATCCACTCAGTCAATAAAATAGTACAAAGACAACCACAAACAACTTTAAATGTTTTTTTAAATAAATTGCATACTCAACTCTATTTTGTTTTATACATTATTAATATAAATAACAAATTAAGTTAAAAAAACATTATAATAATAATTTAAATCAATGTTATATTTATCTTCAATTATATCAGATATTGCCTTTGTCTCATTTGATTGTATCTTTTTTTTAATTAAATTAATATTGAGAAATGGAGATTCTACCTTCTTAGAGTTTTCATCTCAATTTTCTAGAATTTTTTGTTTTCCAATGTAAGAATGAGTGGGAGTTGAGTAGCATCTCTCATATTTTGTATTGATCCTATTACTATAAATATGAGATTCTTGTGAGTTAATAAAGGTTTTGGTAAACACGTGTACACACTGTTGGTGAGTCATTCATTCCCTAATTTTCCCTACAACGATCCTCTATCATTCCTACACATATATGATAAGGATTTTGAAATATTTACATGAATTCACCATCCATACCTAAAAAAACAAGAAAAAACACCTTTTCCCTCAAATGATCGCAATTCGCAAGGAAAAGCAGGTTTTGCAAAACAATACACCATCATTTACAAACCATCTTAAAAAATGGGATTTCCAAAACAATACACCAATGTCTACAAAAACAACTTTAAAAAGTGGTTTTTTTAAAACAATACACTATTTTCTACAAACCAACTTAAATTTCATCAAGACCGATAAAGGAATCAAATCAAACATAAGCTCAACAATCTCAAAGTGGGAAAATTTCTAAATAGCAGGATCCATACCAAAAGCAACAACTTTTCCTGGGAACAAATGAAAACTTCCCTTGTCTACTGCAAAGAAAAGAAATGTAGAAATCACAATAGCTACCACATTCATTCATTATTTTAATGTCAAAATTGATTAGGAAAAAAAAAATTATTTTCATGATTACGTGGTTTTCATAGACTTCAAAATAGCACTGAAACAACCAAGGATTCCTCCTCGACCATCATTGTAGTCATCATATTATGGAATTTTTAATAAGCCTGCTACTATGATGATTTTCTATAGATCACTCTAGCAACCATGGGATTCCTCTTGGGCCATCACTGCGAACATCTATTGCGATAAGAATCCATGCTAGTATTGTTGACATCAATGCCAACAATTAAGCAATGTCAAATTCCCAACCCATCTCCTAACATGACTATTGACATCAATTCCAATACTTGGAACACATCTTTACTAAGCCACTATCCATCCAGATAATGCCAACAGTCGAACAAGGAGTTGAGCAGCAAGTCTCATATATCGAAGTTGTTGTAGTTATTTTTTTATTGCTCCTATTACTACAAATATGAGATTCTTGTGAAATATGAGATTCTTGTGTGTTAACAAAAGTTTTGGTCAACACTTGTATACACTGATGGTAATTAATTAATTCCCTAACTATCCCTACATTGATCCTCTATCATTCCTACACATTTATGATAAGAATTTTAAAATATTTACATGAATTCACCATCCATACCAAAAAAAACAAAGAAAAAAAACACCTTCTGTCTCAAAGGAAAATGTTATCTCTATACCACCCAAACTTAATTAATTTCTCTACACATCTATCACATCATCTATTTTATAAATTAACATGAAAATAATTTTTCTTAATTTTAATAATATGTTTCTTTATCATAAATATTTTTCTAAAAATAATCTAAATATACTAACTAATTTATTTATTTTTTTCTATATTAAAATGTTATTTTCTTATTAAATTTACTTACATAAAATTTACTAAAATAAATTTACTCATACTAATTATATATATATATTATATATATATATAATATTAATAATTAATAATACTATTAAATTAAAAACAATAATTAAATTAATTTAATATTATATTTCTATGTAAAAAAAACATATATTAAAACTTTTAATGAATAAAACCCTATGACATTTACTTCAATTACTGCTATATTACCACAATAATACCCATTTAAATTATATTCAAAGATTCTAAGTGGAAATATATATAGAACTTTTTAATAAACTAACCCTCTTACATTTACCTCATTAATTGTATATTTACCTCAATATATACACATTAAATTATAGAAAGGTTTTGGGAGAACGTGCCCTATCATTAGCTTGATAAACAATATCGAGCCACCCCTCATTGCATTCCATACATAAGGGATCTCATTAAACATTAGTGTGGGAGCTTATGACTATGGGTTATCACTTTGAAAATAAGAAATTTAACCTTTTGTGCATATTAGATGTCATCAATATTGAAATAAAATACTACATGTGTTAAAATTAATTTTTGTAATTTAATAAACTATTCCACCCAAAAAAATTGACATTTTATTCTTCTTTAAACCCAGGTTTGATGGGGCTCTCACATTTATTTTTTTCCTAATCTCAAGATTCAATTAGCCCAATATACAACTCAAAATAACTTTATGTAAATATACAAAATTACTCATTATCTGGTCATTGTTGAGCCATGCCATATTTAAATTTTATCCTATTTTCGTAACTTCTGACAGTGAAGGTCGGAATCATTTCCTAGCTACACACGTTAGCTAGCAACACACATTCTACGTAAATTTGCAATGAATTCAATTGTTTTGAATAGCCTTGGTCAAGGTGAGGACAGGGTTGGGGTTTAACATTATCTTGTTCGCTCAATGATATGGTTCCCATGCATCATAAGGTAATACAAATGATGTTTCTTGAAACACATGCCATTAATTGTGTTATGATCCATCGAGACACTTGGATTCATCGCGACCGTCAGTATCTCACTGAATGATCCAATGGTGCAAACAGTTTGGTGAGTAGTTAGGGAAACTACCCTGCCAATCCTTTGGCCCAACCCTCATTCTGTCATGCTCTCAATCAGAAGTCCATCTGCAACCCGCTCAAGGAATCAGGGTTTTCCCTAACACCAAGTACATCCACTTCCCTTCAATCTTCTCCCGGTTGTTTCAAGTATGATTTTGGAGGAATACTTTCTTGTAAATACGGTATTTGGTACCAACATATTTAGTTTCTCCAAGGTTTGGATATGATGGTGGTGGTACGGAGGATCCCTCCCTCTGTGACTGCAACATCTCATTTCCAGGTAAATGTTCTTTATATTCTTTTAAGCTACAGAGACACAATTTTTCTAATGCTTACACTTCCAATTACTATCTTACAGGAGGGTTTCTCGGCTACAGGTTTTGGTGCTCTTCTCACGTGAGATGAGTCAAAGAACCCTCATCAATTCTGCGGTTTTCCTTTTTCGAAATGAGTGCTTGAGTTTGTTTTTGTTATTTCTTTCTAATAACCCTTTTTTGGTGGACCTTTACAAGTATGACCAAAATATTCCACACTAGGCTATATGTCCTCGAATCTTTTAGTTCGGCTGAGGATAGTCGTACTCATATATGTGTTCTATATTTCCAAGCTTATGTTCTTCTACCTTTATGCGAAGGATTTCCATTACTATGATAAGTTTAGATACATATATGTATAATTTTTCTCGTCTTTTGAAAGGCTATTATTTCCACAATATAGAGTTCTAAAAAGAGTTCTAAAAGTCAGTGTGTCTTCAATTAGGGTGTTAGGGTTTTGAATGGGTTTTGTTGTTGTAAGAGAACTCTATAATTTACACGGGTTATGGCTTCCGCTCCGGAACCTTGACGCCATTGTATACATTTATTATTTCCCGATATCTACTAAAAGAACTTGAGCCTATTTGTCCTCGAATATTTCTATTCAACTGAGGATAGTCATACTCACATATGGGTTCTATATTTCCATGCTTCACTTCTTCCAACTCTGCATGAAGGCTTTCCATTATTGTGATAAGTTTAGATACATATATGTATAATGTGTCTCTCCTTTTTTGAAAGGCTATATTTCCATAATAATTGCGTGATCTACTTAATTTAGGAATTTTGTTTATTCTTGTGTATTGTCAAGTTAATGTTCTAGAAATGACTTTCAAATTGATTTACAAAGTTTATATTGTTCTTATCTAGTCCTTACCATAAGGAGTTAATTGCGATCTACAAAGTTAAAGTTATGGACCATGTACTATTTAATATGGTTGCAAAGTTTATTTTTCTTACTTTCTGGATTTACGTATACATCTAAGGATGGTACTGTTAAGTTCCTTTGTGCCTGATTACACTGGTTTTGTTCCGTTTCTGTTTTATTTTAATTCTCTGATGAATGATAGAGGATAGGATCCTTAGCTATGGGAAACCTGAATCTCTCCCCATGGGGCATCTACCCTGAAATTTTAGTTAGTGTCACAGACAGTTCCAAGCCAACTTGCTGGAACTTAACCCAGTACCCTTCCTAATTGATTTGCGCTGATTTATTAAATATTTTTCATGTCACAGAATTGGGGACTATATTTGTTTTACTCGTATAACAGTTCATCTCATCTGGCTATTCGCACCAGTGGCCACACTCGTTTTTCTTCTGAATATCACGTTCTTTTCTAAGAAGACCTACCTAAGTAGTAGGATAAAGGGAATTTTCTCAACAACTACTATTTAAATTAATTTTTTTGTTACTATCCCTCTAGTTTTACAGTAACACTTTGCCACATGTCTCGTTAAATTGTAGCA
>APFE030893611.1:21061-35086 GCA_000404065.3 Pinus taeda | reverse complement strand
AAAACTGCTAAAAATAGTAAACTGTGCTACAATTAAGGAAACTGAAAAGCTAAAAGAAACAATGGTGGGGGTCCAAGTGGACTTGGCAGGTGGCCACCAATATCCACCTAGATCAACTTAATAAATACGAGGCAAGGCTTGTAGTAAAAAGCTACGCTCAGAAGGAAGGTGTTAACTACACAAAGACATTTGCTCCTACAACAAAATGGAGCACGCTTAAAACTCTATTTTCTCTTGTAGTGCAGAATAGCTTAAAGATACACAGTGTGAATGTTAAAATAACCTTTCTGAATGGGGATTTGAAGGTGGATGTTTATATGTTTCAGCCATAAGGTTTTGTTGTTAAAGGAAAAAAGAAAATTGTATGTAAGTTGGTGAAGGCTTTGTATGAACTGAAACAAGCATCTCGTTCATAGTATGAAAAATTAACAGAACACCTTCTAAAGTTGAATTATAAGTTAGTTGATTTAGATGATGCAAATCTTTTTTTTAAGAAGATTGGAAATTCAGTTGTATATCTAATTGTGTATGTAGAAGATTTAATGATTACATGAAATAATTATGAGTATATAACATATGTTAAAAGAGAATTATTGAAAGTTCTTGACATGACAGACTTGGGTTTATTGCATTATTATTTAGGAATTGAAGTTGATCAAAACCACAAATATGTTTTTATTTCTGAAAAGAAGTATATTGGATAGCTATTGGACAAATTTGGGATGCAATATTGTTACCCTGATACTACTCTTATGGAGAAAAAATTGAAGCTTACTTCTACTGAAGGAAGTATGTTTGAAGATCCAACAAAGTACAAACAACTTGTTGGAGGTTTGAATTTTCTAACTACTACTCGACCTGACATAGATTTTGTTGTAGGGATACTTTCCAGCTTCATGCATCAACCATCTGAAGGTCATTGAAATGCAACAAAGCGAGTGCTCAAGTATTTGAAAGACACTGGGACATATGGCATCAAATATTCCAAAGTTGTAGATTTCCATCACATCGTCTATTCAAATTTAGATTTTGATGGAGATAAGGAGAATAAAGTCTCTACTTCTGGTTATTTGATGAGTCCTGGATCAACAAACATCTGTTGGAGATCATGCAAGCAATGTATTCCTACTGATTCTACCACCGAAGCTGAATATGTTGGAGCAACTCAAGCTACAAAAGAAATCATTTGGCTTTGCAAAATACTTGAAGACTTGTAGGAGAAACAAAAGGCTTCAACTCCGCTACTTATTGACAACTCTTCTACAATTTAGTTGGCCAAGAATCCCAAGTTTCATGATCGAAGAAAGTATACTAACACCAAATATCACTTGATTCTACACTATGTAGACGCCAAATTTATTCATCTGACACATTGTCCTACTTCAGAGTAGATCACAAACATATTTACAAAGGCACTGGGACATGAGAATTTTGAAAAGTTTGGAATGTTACTTGGCATGGCAGATGTCCCTTCGGATTAAGGGGGGAATTTAACTAATCCTTCAGGATTAGTAACGTAAATAGTTAGTTTTAGATTTCATTTTATTACCATCCAGACTTAACTATCCAGTACCAAGATTACAATTATATAAATATTTGTATCTTTCATCAATAAGTATAGAATTTATTATTCCGGAGTTAACACGAGCCTGTATACAACCTACGAGAAAAATTAGTCAATTATTGTAACCCTGCTTTTTCATTTGTAAAAGCACTTTCAAAATACCATAAAATCTGGTCATTTAGTATGAAACCACTTTTATCATTTGATGGCATATGCTTTTCTTAATATAAAAATTTTTATCGCATATGCTTATGTTAATATAAAAGTTTTGGCTTTGCGTAAATGCTATTTCAAAATACCATAAAATCTTTTCATTTAGTGTAAAATCACCTTTATTATTTGATGACAAATGCTTTTGTTAACATAAAAGTTTTGGCATTGTCTAACTATAATATGTTTTTTGAGTTTTTGATTGAAATTTGAGTAGATAATTTTTCATCAAATAATGATTTTTTGTTTTTTAAAATGTGTTTTCCGGTATAAGAATTTACACCTTGAAAAACTCCTAAGACATTGGTATTATGGAGAGTTCACAACTTCACAATAACATTAAATTAAATTTTTATTATTACATGTAATTTTTGTTTTAATTTTTATTTCTTTTTAAACATGAACAAGAATTTATGGAGAATAAGTAACTTTGAAAATTTAGATAAATTTAGATGCCCCTATTACACCAAATATAACTATTTCATAAATTTCACAAACTAAACAATTAAAACATATCTCAGAAAACTTGAAAACTTAAAGAAAAATACTCACAAACCACTTTACCTCAAATTCTCACTTAAATTAAAAATATATTATAATATTTTAATTTTCACTTTGACATTGAAGAAATAGAATTTCTCTCGTGGATAGCCATGAATAACCTTTGGCTGTCACTTAAAAGATGTCTATAAATATAAAAAATATCACCGCAAAATTTAACTGCAGATATTTTATGATTTAAAATTTAAAATGTAAGCACTTTAGAGAATATTTCAGTGTATGCGTTGGAGTGCGCTTCAATATAAGTACGAATCTATGACTCTTTCTTGAATTTATTATTATTGACCTACCCATTGGTGGTTGTTGCTATTATTAAATATATGTGAAAATCATTTGTATTAGTGAAAGAAAAGTATGTCACCTAAAAAATAGGAGGGGAGACTATAATTTATTATTATTGAGTTACCCAGTAGTGGCTGTTGCTATTATTAAATGTATGTTAAAATCATTTGTATTAGTGGAAGAAAAGTATGCCACCTAAAAAATAGGAGGGGAGACTATAATTTATTATTATTGACTTACCCAGTAGTGGTTGTTGCTATTATTAAATGTATGTTAAAATCATTTGTATTAGTGGAAGAAAAGTATGCCACCTAAAAAATAGGAGGGGAGACTATCTTTTTTTTTGGTTAAATATTAGATTAGTTAAAGTTTCACTTTTGTGATAAAGTTTTGGATTATTAACTTTTTTTTCTTTTTCCTCTTACGTTGAGGAAAAAAGAATTTTTTACTTCTTAAATATTTGTGTTTATAAAATTATTATTGATATATTGATTAGTGGTTGTTGATATTATTAAATATAGGTGGAACCTTGTTAAGAAAAATAATTATTTTAGAAACAAATGGATTTGTGTATCCGAGAAGAATATTTTCGAAGTCTTCCATGTATTTATTAATGAATAGTTAAAGGGAGTCATATTAAAAGGGAGTGTTATTTTTATTTAAAGTTTGGTTTTATTAACTTTGATTTTCTTATATTTATTAAAAATAATTACCTATCATATTGATAAAAAATTATTACCAATTTGTTTTTTTAAATTTTAAGTATTATATTTTTATTTAATGATTATTAAATTTTATAATATTTTTAAGCAAATTTTCATTATTTAAATGTCATCAAAAATATATATTTTGGTTTACTTTTAGAGGTCAATAGAAAAGTCACATTATTTGCAAAACCAAAGTTATTTGTGTCTAAAAATTAAGTATTTTTAGAGATATCAAGATCATAAAATCACTCATATGAGGTCTATGGCCTTCTAAAACGTGAAACATCATATACAACTACAATAAGAAAATTAAGAAACTAGAAATAAAGGAAAACATTAAAATAGTGTACTAGTGCCATCATCCAATCTTTGGGGAGTCAGATTCTTCCACTGATATCAACTATTTGCTACTACTTGGAGAAATTCCCGAGTTAAGTGGAAGCCTAAGGTGTGTCTCAATTATCTGCAAGCAACGATCTATCCCCTTTGTTGTGAGTTGGAGGTCATCAAGCATCAACAAAATTTCATCATTGGCTGCATTCCAGTCCACCAATACATGTCCCAAGAACATCTTGAGTTGTCAATATATGTCAATAGTGTACATATATTGTTTGAATCTCCCTTTATTCTGACCAAAATTTGGGACCTAATTAACATTTTTGCTAGCTATTTTGATTTACGAGAGCCCCTTGCTCCTGCAATTTCCCTTTCACCCACTGCTATCACCTCCTACATTGGCAATGGTGTCTTATCCCTATATAGATTGATTGAGGTTTTGGTCCTTTATCGAGCTCAAGAGCTTTCCATCTATCTATAATAGGCTTCACCACAATGTACTTGGGCTCTTTACCTTGACATGTTATATGATATACCAAAAACCCTATATTGGATTGCAAAGAGAAATGTTGGTTGTTGTGCAGTGGGTGATTAATAGAGGGGGTGACAGAAAAAATTTATCATTTAATTTAAACACAAAAAACCTATGTCTTCTAATAAAACTAAATTTATCATTTAATTTAAACACAATAAGAAGGGAAATAACCTATTTATAACTCAACATTTATTTGATGATAATATACAAGTAAAATTTATTTAGTGATAATTGATCGCATGAACACACTTGGGCACACTTGGGCACATTAGAGATAATTGCCTGAATTAAGTTACCAAAGCATATATTGAGGTTCCTTTTCCTTGGCACTACATGGGTCACATACCATGTCATGGGATTCCATTGTAGGTTGGGTAGTCGCACGGGAAGGGCATACCCATGGATGGGCTAGTGAGAAGGCTACATGCCATCGTGATGACATGATGAATGGGTGTGACGAGTTGCATGGTCAACCAAGTTACAAGGGACAAGATATGGGAACCATGCCAAATTGCAACATGAAAGGTTTGCTCACATGGCACGGTCATGTCTACATTGGTGGGAGAGAAGCATATCACACCTCTCCATTTATTCGGCTAGTTTGGACCTTGTACGAAAGCATGTGTGGGTGGACTAACTAAATTTAGGGTTCTGCCATAATGTGAAATATGAAATGGCTTTTAATGATGTCCACGAGACCTCAAGGTCTAAGGGGCCACTCACTATCGCTTAATCCATGTTCAATTTTTTTTCTAGGTTGATTCTACTGTTATGGATCTTGAGTAAGAAATTTGTTGTTTTGTGAAGTCTTCTCTCCTCAAAAATCTCATTGAGACTATTCACCTGTAGGCTGTTATCAAACTGATGGTGGATAACTTCATACGTTGCACACTCTTTGATAAAATTTCATTTTGTTTCTACCACCCCTCTATTGCAAAGTATGCAAATTCGTTCATCTCAATCTTCTTTAGGGACCGACCTACCAGTTTTACATCTTAGATGATGGGAGATAGTCCTTAGCTGAGCAATTAAAATTTTAGATGTTCCCTTGATTGAGGAACTCAAATACTCTTTATCATCATGTTTCCACATTAGGTTAAATTCTTTGACATAGTATGCTTTCTTTTTTCCTACCTACTTTGTTCACATGGTAGTCCTAAAGTTTTTTAACACCCACATTTTTATCTCCTCCTTAGCGTGAGGGAAATCATGCAAATTTATGTCCCATTTGCCTAACCACTGTATATTTTATTTCATCCATGTCTTTTTCCAGCAATTTAGTTATTCTTCAACGATTAATTTGGGCCACCGATGCTTATCTATGTTTTCAACCTTATTCAGGTAACTTAGAAAATGAATGATCAATGAGACCTTAGTTAGAAACATACCAGCCTCAGCTAAAAGGATATCATATGGGACCGTTGATTTGACCTTGAGGCTACTTGTGATTAGGTGCTTTTGAATTCTTTCTATTTGTCCCCAATTGTGGCTTGACATGTATCTCCCCCATATTTCACAACCATAGAGGATAATTGGAACCACTGATAGACCAAAGAGGACTTTATTAGTCTTCCAATCCCATAGTTCTGCCTCTCTACACTTGTTCTGAAGAAGGTAAGAACATTTCCACCCACCTTGGATTCTCTTTGATCTACATGTCTCCTAGCTAAACCTATAGCGAAAATAAATTCCTAAATACTTGTACTCATCTACCACCTCCAAGGAGCTGCCCTCAAAGAGAAAAGTAATATGAGGTTTCTTTCTTTTCAAAGAAAAAATCGCGACTTTAGTTTTGATAGTATTTACTTACATTCCCACCTCTTGATAAAATAATTCTATAGATTTCAAGTGTTCTCTCAAACCTAGTGCCAATTTAGCGATAATAATAAGGTCATCTACATATAAAAGTAGTTTCACCACATATATTGCTAGTTGGATGCCTTCTCCTTTGGTATTGTTTATCCACCCTTGAAGGTTATCAATATATAAATCAAACAAAGTGGGGGAAAGAGGGTATCCCTATTTGACTTATATGTCACTGCCAAAGCATTCAGACATGCCTTCCTTTATTCTGATTGTCACTCAAACCTACTCATAAAGCTTATGAACAACTGCCCTATATTCCTTTGGGATCTTTAGTTCTTCTATTCACTGCCATAGTTTGTCTCTAGGGATAATATGAAAGGCTTTTTTGAAGTCAACAAAGCAACAAAATGCTTCCCCGCCTTAGTTGTCCAAAACTTTTTTAGTGAAGTGTCGTAGAGTGATGCAATGATTAATGGTAGAATGTTTAGGCCTAAAGCCAACTTGTCCATTTTCTCTTTTTGCCTCTTTTTATGCCCATTCATTGATTCTACGCTCTAGCATGCTCCCAATTTATTTTTCCAAGAAGAGAGTTGATCATAATAGTACGGTAGTTAGAAGGGTTATTGATGTCACTAGTTTTGTGAAGAGGTATAACAACACTAGTTGTCCACTCAACTGAAAAGCTATCTTGATTGACTCTGTTAAATATCTCCTTAATGGGTGGAGCTACAAGCTTCATTTCCAATTTTAAAAATTATGTATGTAAACTGTCAATGCTTACGCTTTACCATTTTCTAGTTTCTTTATACCTTTTCCAATATCAACAACCAAAAATAGCTATGTTGAGGAGACAATTATGGGAGGCTTACTTTTCTCATTTGTCCGCTCATATAGAAGTTTTGCATAGTCTAACCACTGATCCTCTATGATATTTTTTTGTATTTGATTTTCATTTTGCTGTAGTTCCTTCTAGAAACTTTTGGGATTATGTTTTCCCAAAGAAATTAATTCCTTCCTTTTTGAAATCACATAACTTCATTTTTTATTTTATTTTGTCAATTTTGTATATAATCTTGTTTTTTTTCTTGAATCTTTGAGAATTCTTTTCACATCCTTATATTCCTTATCATACTGAGGATTAGCTGGGAAGGTATTTGAGATACTCTTCAGAGGCCTAGATCTCTTACATACCTTTAAAGCTTTGTGTATTAATGGAATCAACATACTACTACAAATATATCTTTTATCTCTTATGTTATCCTTATAGCCCCTATTGTTGTTTTTGGCCACCTGAAGGTGTTCTTTAAGAGAAACCCTAAAGAGCTCTTAATTTTCTTGGTTTAAGATAATTCTCCCATGTTCATAAAATTCCTTGTGTGAATGATGGGGATGTTTCAAATTTCAATATTCTGTATTTATACCAAGCTTAGTAAGAAGAGGTGAATGGTTAGAGTCTAACATAGTCTATTGTGCTTTTCCTGTTGTATGTCTTACAAGTAATACTATTGAACTTCAACCAATTTTTCATTCCATTACATATAACCATGTCATGTAGGCTACAAAAGCCTAATAATTTTGCTCCAAAGTGTGAAAACTTCCCTTTCCCATCTTGTGATGTCATCCTCCAAGGGTTCTCTTCATTCTCTCTATGTCATAGAGGGTTGTTATCATCTCCCATATCCCTGCCCAGCTGGATAGATTGATTGTGATGCAGAAGCATCCAGCTAAGGGCATCATGACCGGGTGTTGGTCTCAGTAAGAAGGACAGGTTCAGAAACTTTTAATTTCATTTATGTTTGATGAATAAAATAGTATCTAGGAATTAGTTTGTTTTATTATTAGTTAGTTAAGAAACATTAGAAACAGTACAGTTAGGGTAATGTCACAACAGTTGCATTGTTTTGTCATTTTCTTAATCCATCTTACAGGTGTCTGTTCATAAACAAAAAGTGTAATATTGTAACTCCTACAATACAAGAAACCCAACAAGATTATCAACTATGTAACTATAAAGGGTAACTGTATGGAACTGAGAACGGTTTGAGTAATTGTTTCAGCACAATATAAAAATCAATGTAATACAATCGTGGAGGGGTTCAGCACATGAGAACAGAACTATAATACAGAAAATAATTTATTTCATCCAAAACATCTGAGTCCATCTATAACAGTTCATCGTAATATTCATTTACTTTTTTCCCTTAATCATTGAGTAAACTAAACTAAACAAATATTGTGCATTCCTATACTTTTCATTATTTCCTTTCTTAAAGAACAGAACGCAGGCAAAGAAAATTGCATGGGTATTTCCAGTACGAAGGCTAGCAATCAACATACAGAGCTTACAAATGAAAGAGCCAAGCACATTACGAACAATTCGACCAAGAATGAGAATATAAACGTTGACCAACAAAACCCAAGATAGAGGTAACAAAGTATAACCAAATACATTGTTATTTCTTTTCATTCCAACAAAAAAAAGATATTTGTATACATATAACAGTCCAGGGATAACCCTTCGAACGACGGAAGAACCAAACGAACCAGCAAAACCCTAAGGGCATCGATCACCCTCTAAAAAAAGTGGTTTACAATTACAAAATTGCCAAGAACACAAATGAGGGTTTATACAAGACTAACCTAGGTCGCATAGCGACAACAGAGAATTTCAAGTGGACGAGGACTGAGACTTTGCCCAAAAAACTAACCGAGACCAATTATTAAAAACAAAACGGTAACAGTAGCAGAGGCTACCGAGACAAAGCCATAGCGCTTACATCAACCACGCCAAGGAACGAACCCCCAGCATGTGCAAGCAAAATAGGGCAACATCGTTAGCTGAATGTCAGCAGAGTAAAAGGCGAGAAGCAAACGAAGAGTAAGGAATTGTATGTACAGTGAACAAATTGTTTACCTGGAGGTTTAGTTGCGCTGAAAGAATGCCAACCCACTGAGCCATAATCCACGGTGACAACCTGAGACCGAGGAGCAGTCTTCATTAGAACCGGAGTAAGACAAAGAGGGAAAACGAATCATGGAGAGACAGCATACCTGAAGAGAATTGTGAGCAGAGGAGGCCACCGCAACTGTGACTTGTAGCATGCAAACCCATTAAACAAATTTGACAACTAGAAGAACCTCAATAAAAAGAGAACAGTGGAGCAGAAACAAGTTTAGCAACCGAAAAGACAAATACAATAGCCATTCTCTTACACAGATGAGTAGAACCGTCACACTGTGCCCAAGGAGCCGAGTAAAGAAGCCACCAGAACAAACGAAGGTGCCACACCAACAAGCAGCACAGCCCATAGCCGGCGCACGTAGAGCCTGTGGCTCACCTCCATACATTTGCAGCACGGACCCTCATTTCCAGACGAAACCCTCAGCGCAACAAAGTTGCACAAACAAAAATGAAGAAATGACATAGAAGGCAGGGTTTTGGCGTAAACCAAAAAGTGGGAAACAATAACCGAGGCAAGTACTGCCAACACTGCAGAATTAAAGTCTGACATAAATGCCATCCAACACAATCCAGAACCATCCTATGATTAACCCTAATCACTAGTGTTAAGTCCCAAATCATACATTAATCATTTAATTGTTGATTAGCGCAGTCTTTTATTATTGTATTACTGTCAAACATTATAGTGTGGAATTGCGGGCTAGTCCCATCATAGTGGTATCAGAGCAGGATTTATTGTTTTTTTTCCTGAGAAATGGAAGTTAGAAGACGAGGACATGGAAGAGGTGCTCGGAGAGCAGCAGATGAAGGATTGTGAGAGGAAATCAGGATCCTTACTGCCCGTTTGGAGGCAGTTGAAGCAGGAAGGAGAACGGATCTAGAGGTAAGAGATGACAGCGAAGAAGAAGCCATAGTGACAACAGATGGATCAGATGAAGAAGGTCCGAAAATGAGACTATTGAGGTCGGTCCTATTGGTGAGTAGAAAGCCTAAACCAGAAATCCCAAATTATGACGGTAGCTTGTCCATAGAGGTTCTTTTGGACTGGATCAATGAACTAGATAAATTTTTTGAGTGTGAAGAGGTAAGTGAAGATCGAAAAGTCAAGTTCGCTGCAACAAAGCTGAAGGGACACGCAGCCCTGTGGTGGGACAGTGTTCAGAAAGAGAGGAGGATGAACAAGTTGCCAATAAAGAAATGGTCAAGGAGGGTGGCCAAGTTGAAAGGCAGATTTCTACCCAAGGACTATTAGATTGTACTGCATCGGCAAGTGCAGAATTTGAAGCAAAAAGGGATGGCAGTAAGAGAGTACACTTAAGAATTCTACTGGGTAAATTTAAGAGTTGGTTATAAGGAGGACACCCCGGAGAAAACAACAAGGTATGTAAATGGTTTGAGGTTAGAAATATTAGATGAAATCGACATTATTTCCTCAAAAAACATAGAAGAATCATATCAGAGTGCTATAAAAGCATAGGAGAAGATCACCAGAAAACAAAATGCTAAGAGAGGATGGGGAACCGGTAGAGGAAGAGGACAGTCTTATGGTAGAGGGCGAACTGCCAGCAATAGTGAAGAAGGTAGTAGTTCCAAAGCTTCTAGGACAGTAGAAAAAGGTGACAGCATGAGTGTTGGCAGGCCTTATCATCGAGGGAGAGGAAATGGCCGAGGCAGAGGAGCTAATTATAAATGTTACAGGTGCCACAAGTGGGGGCACAGATCTTTTGAGTGTCCTAAGGCGGAACAAGTTGGACAGAGTGGTGTGTATGTCGCACAGCCAGAGGAAGCAGAGGCACCTCCCCAAGAAGCTAAAAATGTACCAAAAACAAGGGAAGCCTTAGTTTTGAACAAGGTGTTGCTGAAACAAGCCAAAGAAATAGCTGAACAAACTCAAATGAAAGCCTTGTTCTGGATAGTTTTTAAGTCACACGACAAATTTTGTAAACTGATTATCGATAGTGGAAGCACAGATAATCTGGTTGCCACGGAGATGGTGGAGAAGTTGGGGTTGAAGTGGTTGAAGCACCCCACTCCTTACAAGGTATCATGGCTGCAAAAATGCCATTAGCTGTTGGTGGATGAGTAATGCGAAGTGGAGTTCCATATCAGCAGATATAAGGATAAGTTCATTTGTGATATAATGCCGATGGATGTATGTCACATACTTCTAGGCAGGCCATGGTAGTATGACAAGAAGGTAGTACATGACGGGAAGACAAACTGTTATAAGTTTTTCAAAGATGGGATCAAGCACACACTTGTGCCCATCAACGAAGAAGAGACAACTAAGACAAGCGGGACAAGAGTGTTACTAATGGGCGGAAAATAGTTTTTGAAGTAGATTGAAGACAATGAAGTAAGCTATGCTATTGTAAGAAGAGCGAAGACGGTACTGCTACACACAGAGGTGTCAGATTTTACCGCAGAAATTCAGTAGATGTTGTAGGAGTTCAACGATATAGTAGTGGATGACTTGCCAGATAAATTGCTTCCCAAGAGAAGTGTAAGTCATCATATTGACTTTATACCCGGAGCAAGTCTACCGAATAAGGCAACATATTGAATGAGCCCCAAAGACAATGAGGAGATCAGAAAACAGGTGAAGGAATTGCTAGATAAAGGGTTGATAAGGGAGAGTTTGAGCCCCTGCACAGTTCCAACAGTTCTCGCTCCCAAGAAAGGAGGAGAATGGCGAATGTGCACAGATTCGAGGGCCATCAGCAAGATTACCATCCAGTACAGATTTCCACTACCACAGATGGATGACATGATGGACTGCTTGAGTGGGGCAACATATTTTCAAATATTGATTTAAAGAGTGGGTATCATCAAATTCGAATTCGAGAAGGGGATGAGTAGAAAACAACCTTCAAAACTAATGAAGGACTATATGAGTGGCTGGTAATGCCATTCGGACTGAGCAATGCACCCAGTACCTTTATGTGATTAATGAACAAAATTCTGAAAGAATTCATTGGGAAGTTTGTAATAGTGTACTTGGATGATATATTAATTTTTCAGCAAGACGAGGGAGGAACACTTTCAACATGTTCGCAAAGTGCTAGAAAAATTGCAGTAGAATAAGTTGCTGATAAATATGAAAAAATGTACTTTTCTGCAAAAAGAATTGGTTTATCTGGGTTTCGTGATTGCAGAAAATGAGTTGAAGATGGACCTAGAGAAGATTGTAGCAATTGTTAACTAGCCATCCCCGAAAAGTTTGTTTGAGGTACGTAGTTTTCATGGGCTGGCAAGTTTTTACCGAAAATTTATAAGAAATTTCAGTGAAATTTGCACACCTATGTTGGATACTATAAAGAAGGCAAGTCAACCTTTTCGTTGGACCGAGGCAGTAGAAAGGAGTTTTCAGTTACTAAAGAAGAATATCACAGAGAGGTCGATCTTGAGATTTCCATATTTTAAAAAGATTTTTCAGGTTCACTGTGATGCAAGCAGTACGGCCATTGGAGTTGTACTTAGCCAAGAAGACAAACCTGTTGTGTTTTTCAGTGAGAAGTTGAATGAAAGCAGGTAGAAGTATTCATCCTACGACAAGGAATTCTATGTTGTCATCCAAGCACTGAAGCATTGGAGACACTATCTGCTAGGGAATGAGTTTGTTTTATTCTCTGATAATTTTTCATTGCAATATGTGATGCGACAGCACAAGCTGAATCACAAGCATGCTAAGTGGGTTGAATATTTGTAGAGTTTCACCTTTGTGTTGAAGCACATTAGTGGGTAGGCCAATAAGGTGGTGGATGCATTGAGCAGAAGAGCCTTACTCTTACGGGAGAGTACGATACAAGTGCTCGGCTTTGAGCACTTGAAAGACTTGTATTAGACTGACATGGATTTCAAGGAGGCTTATGAAGCATGTCAGAATCCTTTGGTGAGAAACATTGTCCATGGTTGGACTATAATTTGCAAGAGAAGTTGTTGTTTAGAGGGGGACAGTTATGCATCCCCGGTTTCTCAATGAGAGAGAATAGCATTCAGGAGAAACACAGTGGAGGTCTAGTCGGACATTTCAGCATAGACAAAACATTAGAGCAGCTTGGCCATTTTTATTATTGGCCAAAAATGCGAAGGGATGTGCAAAGATTTGTGACTAGATGTAAAGTGTGTCAGTTGGAAAAAGGACACAGTCAAAATACTGGACTTTACATGCCATTGCCCATTCTAAGTAGACTGTGGGACTCAATCAGCTTGGACTTCATCTTGGGTCTACCAGGGATACAGCAGGGTTATGATTCGGTGATGGTAGTAGTGGACCGGTTTTCGAAGATGACACATTTCATCCCTTGCAGAAAAACCAACGATGCCACTCACGTGGCCCACTTGTTCTTTACAGACATCGTCAGGTTACATGGTCTACCTAAGTCCATTCTCTCTGATAGGGATGTGAAGTTTACAGGGCACTTTTGGCGCACCTTATGGAAGAAGATGGGCATGCAGTTAAGTTTTAGCTTTTCTTATCACCCGAAGACCAACGGGTAAACAAAGGTGGTAAACAAAAGTCTGGGAAACCTACTACGAAGTTTGATCGGTGAAAATTCACGAATGTGGGATCGAGTACTTGCTCAGGTGGAGTTTTCTTACAACGACTCGCCCAATCGCAACATGGGTTACAGTCCTTTTCAGATCTTATATGGTATGAATCCTCGTGGAATACACGAATTACGAGATCTAGGACAATAGGAAAGATGGAGTGCTAATGATGCAGGTGGATATTGGTGGCCACCCACTAATTCCACTTGGATCCCCACCAATGCTTCTTTCAGTTATTCAGTTTCCTTAATTATAGCACAGTTTACTATTTTTAGCAGTTTTTCGGGTCCTAAACGTCTGGAGCCGTTTTGAGGCCCTAAATGACGTTTTTTTGGGAAATATACTGTCAGCAATTTTATATCTTAAATCGTATTTTCCGTCGTAGTCCTCAGAGAGATCTTTCCAACGGGCTATCATGCGTGTCAAACAGAGATAATATGACCAATTCGCGACCCCGGGAAGTTGGTTGTCCAACTCACCCCAACGGGGCCCACAAACTCTTGGTGTTACA
>APFE030893605.1:77172-88658 GCA_000404065.3 Pinus taeda | reverse complement strand
TGCTGCATTACAGGGCAGAGGTCTCCCCAGCTTACTCAACAGTGCAGGAAAACTTCTATCACATGAAGTTTATGCAAAGAGGGTGAACACATTTGCCACTAATCAGATCAGTCAAGGATCAAGTAGCTCACAATAAATAGGGCCATCATCTGGGAAAAGTCTCTATGACAGAGTAGAGAATTTGTTTTTTTATTATGAATGATATTAGCCATCTGTTTGAAACGCCTCCGAACTTCTACAAATACACAGAGGCAGATGAGACCATGGATGCAATTTTGAGGCATCAATTGCCTAGGCAGGATTGGTGGGCCTCCATGATACAATTATTATTATAAACAAAGAAGCTTCATCTAAATTTTGTCATCAAAATATATAAGTCATCACATTCAGAAAGTGTGATGCATATACTATGACCAAAAGGTGGAATGAGCCACCTCAGCATGAAGATTCGGCCACCAAAAGCAGCAATGACAGCTACAGGTAGCAGGGCCGAGAAAGGCTTCAGCATGACAGAGCATAAAGACACATCATTCAGCATTAAAGCAAAAACGCTCAACCGACTCACTCTCCTCCAAAGGTCAAGAAGAGGCCTGACAGCATTAAAGACCATTTATCTTACACTCAGAGTAGCAATAACTTTCTTATCTGATATTTTGTAAAGTTGGTGAGCATAGTTAATGTATCAAGTGACTTAGCAGTTAGATATTTTGTAAAACCTATTTGTATATATTCTCCCTCGCACAATTATTGGAGGGTTTGTTGGTTTTGTTGTTCTCTTATGAAGAAATGAGAACTCGACTGTAATTTGCAGAAGGATGTTATAAATAAATCTTGGAGTTTACAGGAACTAAGTCTTACTGGTGCATGCTGTGATTGGAACCATTGAATGCTACAGGATTCTAGTGCTATGACTTGATATAATAAGTGTTTCTCTATCTCTGTTAATGTTTCTATTATTTGTTTTAATGCATAACTCTCACATGTTGCTCTAAATCTAGGAAATAAAGAAAAAGAATAGCTCAGGATTTGTCCATGGAGACACCCTGATCTCAATCTATCTTCACTATAAACGTTTTTCATAACTTTCAGCTGTTTAAATTGGAATTCTTAATTGCTCCAATAAGCTCTGAATAACTCACAGTCACTATTTGGTAATTCATTTATGCTACTAAGTAGAGATTGTCGTTCAAATTGATATCACACTGTCAGTAACTTCACATCCCATTGTTTCACTCACTAAATCGGAAATTATATTAGCAATAGCCATCTAGCCTTGCAGCAAACTCTCTCCATCACAGGCACCAGAACTATCTCATTTTTCTGACTCCATATGCCCAATGGATCAACATCTTCTAAACTCTTCATGCCCTTCTTACAACAAAATTTCATCAGCCAAAGTCTCAAACAGGAAACTTAAACTTTAAACTAGCCTAACATACTCACAAAGCATAGCTGAAACATAAAGAGAGAGACCTCTCTGATTATAGATAGGCTAGGATCTATAATCCAAAGGTTGGTTAGTGGTTACCCCAGCCGTATTCCCTTGGGAGTCATAGGGAACAATCTGGGTGTTAACATAAATCTGGGTGTTAACACCCCCCACTATATTAATCCCTTTCCCATTAAATATTAATCTCTGCTTAAATAAATTGAATTAAAAAACATAGTTTTTAATTGAGTTTGATACCCAGCTCCACATCTTAAACGAACCCTCATCCATCCTCCGATCATTGATTAAATTCAACGGTCCACACCCATTATCGCATCCCCCGATGTCTGACATTTAAAATTAACTAGGGGTTGCAAAATTGGTGGTTTCACTCAACCCCTCCCTTGTCGTGTTTCATCACTACAACTTATCGCATCCCCCAGTCCCAAACCACCATACCACCCTTTTGGGTGTGATAACCCACCAAACCTCTCATAAACCACCCATGCGTGTTAAACCACCAATTCCTAAACAAAATTAAAAAAAAAAAACCAATATTTCATTATTTTTCTATTTTTGTTGAGTTACAGAAAAAATCTCGAATACCTCGCTAAATTGGAATTTCAGCCCCTGCTGCCGCCTGAAACCTGTCGCAGGTATTTTTCAGTGCTTTCCTCCATCAATTAAATTCCAAGTTGATAAAATAATTAAAACTAATGGCTTCCCAGAGTGTTCTAAATGTAAACCCTCTTCAACTGCCAATAACAGATGTTGAACACATTCCCATGGCCGATAAGCACTTTAAAATCATTGACACTGTGACAAATTACAACCTTTTGGAGCTCCACTGCTAGAGCCATGACAAATTCATTGACCAGGAAGATGATATCCATCTGTGGGATTCAAATTTTCCCTAAGTACATATTCCCATAGACCTTTCTATTTCCTAAACTTATTAGACTTTGTTAGATTAACTATTTGCCCAATGAGGTGCAGTGATGTGTGGTTTGACGGTAAGTCCTCTCGGGCGAAGCCCAGGAGACTTGAGTTCAAATCTCACGGAGTACAGTGACCTGTTATGGTGGCGGCTAGAGGGGCGGATCTCCCCTTCCGACGAGTCTGCTCTTGCTAAAATCATAGGATCTTAGTATACCCGACTTACAGGTAGTTGGATATATTCTTGGTGTTTTAGGCCAAATATGAGGTTTGATCCCGGGTCTCTCCTGGATTAGGCTTGATAGTTACCGTTTCACCATGTGGTTAAAAAAAAACTATTTGCCCAATGAAAGAGTTTTAGTTACCCCAAACTAAGAGATCCTTTTCCCAATCACTGTTCAATCCATCAATCAGATGCTACAGATCCAACCACAGCCTAATTAAGTGCCAATATCCATTGAAACCCTTACTGAAATCTATTTGAAGCTAGACTTTCCCAAAATATTCCAAATATTCCAGACTTTCCTTCCACCATCAGTAGAAACCCAAAAAGATAATCTTTCATACTCAGCCTCCACTTTTTCAGAGATAACCAGACAAATTGTCACCATGATGTCATGTATTTTAGGGTATTTCAGTGATGAATATGTGGATTCATCTATCCTTGGTTTCACATCCATATTTTTCCCAGGTCAGCCTCGAGACTCCACCTTCAATTTTGCCCAATACTTAGCAGATGCTATCCATGATCAGCTAGTCATGTTGCTAGAAGAGGGAGCATTCAAATACTCCTCAGTTTTGTTCCATATGTTTTTATATTTTCAATCAGAAAGGTTTGCAGTTAACCTCCAAAAACTAGAGACAAAGGGGAATCCCCAATCTATTTTCTTTTGGACACCCTTGATCAGAAATGATTCCACGGAATATAGCTATAAATACTTCATTGATTAATTTATTTATCTAGTTGTTAACCTACTAAGTAGTAGCATTCGACCTAGAACTAGTGAAGAGATAAATAAGGTGTTATAATTGTTAAATCAAAGTAAAACATGAGACTATTATTTATATCAAAATCATATAGAGATCAGAGTGTATGGAAGCCATTTAGTTCCATACAAGCTTCCGAAATATCTCTCGATGAGGATATTTTCTTTGGAATCCATCAGAAAAATCTTGAATTTTGATGAGATCCATTTCCCTTCAGCTAAAAAGAAGACACAATTCAGGATTAAAAACCAAATAGGGCCTTTTATATGCAATAATAGAGATGCTCAAAAGGAAGCAAACAAATGTTTACAAGATTTCAAGTTCAGCAGTAGTTTCAAATGGCATTACGACTCTTTGGGTGTCATAAGTAAATTAAGAGTCAAATTCAAGTTGACCCCTTTCATTCATGAGTCAAAACCTAAAATTGAGAAGTATTCTAACCAGTCAGTATGGTTGGAAAACGATCTATAGGAGTTGATAAGCAGGTTGATACTAGTTCCGTCTTGCATACCCCAAACCCACAGGAAAAAAATTGAAAAAGGGATAGAGAAGAAGGATCCTCCTCAGCAGAAACTACTTCTGATATTAAATTCAAGCTAGTGAGCAGAAAGAAAACCTAGTTAAATCCAGTAATATATCAGGAAAGGACAATTGAAACAGAAAAAGAGATTATTATCAGGGGTGGTTCACCCTCAACACATATAGAAGAAACACCTCTGCCCTCATCTTCTAATGCACATATCATTCAAAATCAGAATAATGCAGAAGTTTCATCATCTAGAAAACTAGTTGAGAAAGATAAATATATCATCGAGAAGTACAAAGGGATTAAAATTAGAAATGAAGCATTAAAGGCTGCTATACGTACACAATAATGGAAGAAAACTCCCAGTGATCAGAGTAGATTTCTTTTAGATTTTTACCTCAAAACAATAAAAATGCAGATGACCTTCCTACAGTCATAGGTAAAGGCCCCAAGAACTTCAGAATATTATAAGAAAACAACCCTTTGAAATTCATGCCAAGGATGTGCATCCAATCGACCAAATTGAATTTCATAAGCAGGCAGGAGAGATGTCATATTGAACCATAACACATAAATATCTAAGTGTCCAGAAATTGAAGAATTCTCTTGAGAATAGACAGTCACAATTAAAGCTGGAAAGGGCCTCATCACAAGCAAAAGACAACTAGATTAAGTCATTGGAATATTTGGTTATTTAAATTGGATATAATCCAACTGACATTAATGCAACAAAAGAACTCATTAAAAAGAAAAATGGAGACATCACTGCACTGAAGAAACAGCTAAAGCCACCAACCACTAAGCATCCACAAACCAAAGAGGTTTTAGAAACAGTTAGTCAAAAGAATGAGATGATGAATTTAATCATCCAGTTGGAAAATCAACTAAAGAAAATGGAGACAGAAATGGGTAAACTTGTATAGGAAAAATAGGCTAGCAGAGAAGCAGTTCCCATTACTGCTATTCCCATAGGAGCTATAGCATCAACAACATCAACATCAATTCCAACAGCTACATCAGCTACAATAGCTACAACAACAACAACATCAACAAGAACAACAACCCATCCCACTAATGAGGACATCAAATTGATTAAAGTAATGGAAGATATCTCCATTCAAACAACACAGATTAATAATCTCAAGGAACAAGTAACGAGTTTAGAAGAGGAAAATAAATTAGTAGAAGTAACGCATGAAGCTGGAAAACAAAAAACGAATAGAATGAGTGATATAATCCACTAGCTAGAAAAAAACATTGTCACTAAAAGAGCCTTTAGCCCAAGAAAAGCAACATTTTTGGGCCAATATCATTAACTCAATTAATGTTATTTGGCCTTCTATATAGGTAATATTTTAGAAGAATGATTTGGTGAAGGAAGCAAGTGAGGCAATTCAAAGGGTACAAGAACATCTTGGATAGAAACGAGAGGAAGCCTCCCAAATAATCAAATTCCTAAATTCTAAAAACAAGTATGAATTAGAAGATCTTGGGATAACTGAGAGAACATAGACTATACTAGAAGCGAAGAAAGTGATTTCCATAAGAAATCTGATGGTATAACTTGAGGATAATTGTCAAAACATGAAACTTGAAGTAAATAGTTTTTTTGACAAGTTTGATGTATTAAGACAGATGGGTCTGCCTAATCCTTTAGTAATCAATGATAAACTAATGAGGTAGGAAGACTATGATAAAAAGATGAGGGAATTGGCCAAAGAGACTTCCAATAGTTCATCCATGAAACGTGTACCCACAGGCAAAGCGCTCCTCCAGACTTTAGAAAACTTCTTTTACCTCTAGCATGAGGTAAATCACCTTTTTGTGAATAATCCTACATTTGCCAAATATACAGAAGTAGATGAGATTTACCAGAGAATGATGAAAATCAAAATTCCAGATGAAGAAACATTGGGAAAATGGTGTGATTTGCTATAAGGGTGAAAGGCACAAACAGGGTAAAAGGAGCAAACAATGTGAGAGAAAAGCAGATGAAAGAAGCAGTTAGTGTAACAACAATCAAACAAAAAGGGACAAATCACAGTCAATTAAACATGTGTCACTATGTTTTTTCATAAAGATATTTATTTTCCTTAAATAAATCCTAGTCAGTTGACATGATATTTTTGTAAAATTTTTGAATAAATACTTCATCATTTGAAGTATCTAGGGTGGATTTCTAAATGTTTCCGTATCTAACTAATCTATTACCTGAGGGTTATTGTACCAACTTCCAGTTGACAGATAGAAAAAGTTATAAATAGACTTCTTTACAAGATTCATGTGTTGAGCTATCTCAGTGAAGTATAAATTTCAATTGTTCATGTTTTCTTTCTAAGTATTCCATAAACTTTCATGTGTTCTAAATTTGAATTTTATAACAAGATTTTTGCCTCATAATTTTCTTAAACATTACACTCTGCTTTTAACTGTTATACATTTCTATGTTTTCTTCTGATATCTGGTTTAGAGAATTCTTAATTTCCCTCTGATCTCGATTGATTTTCTTCATCCTTCTTCAGTTTCGGGTTTAAGAAATTCTTAATTGCTCCTTGATACCGATTAAAAAATCATTTCACCATTTAGCCTTGAGATTTGATATTGCTTACCTATATTTCCATGTAATAATTTCTTTATAGTTTGTTGATTGTTCTATTTTCAAAGTCATATTGACTCCATAACCCAATGGAAATGGAAAATCACCTATTCATCTAGATCATTAATTCCACCAACCAATCAAAACCAATCCAATTAAACATACATAACTAGCCTAAAATCCATAAATAAATAGAGTTAAATCATATAGAGAGAGCCTTCTCTGAGGTTAATAAGGCTAGATCCTAAGCTCCAAACTAGGTTTGTAGTTACCTTTGATATTCCCTTTTAATGCATTGAACAACCCTTGGAAATTTTAGAGTGATAACACAATAAATAATATCACGATATTTTTTATTTTTTTCATGAATTGTTGAGGGAAGGCATACCCATTCTCAACATATAAACTTTCATTACAAGGACGCAGATATTCATCTACAAATATAGACCCATCATGGGATGACCATCAGTGTAAAGCCATTATACGGATTATCATAGCCCGGATGGATGAAACTAGATACGACGTCTTCTATATCATTCAATCATTCACTCAAGTACGAGTCTAACCATGTGAATATTAGATTTGAAGTCAAGCATGGGAAGACACTGTCTAATTATCCGCCAATGATGTAAGCCATTAACAGATGAGAGAGAAATCACTGATAATGATAATGATCCTCAAGGTACTACAATACATTATGCATGGTGTGAATGGATGTTTTGATGTCGAACACCATACAAAGTCTTTCGGTTGAAGGCTAGTGATATAAACCTATCGCCAGAAGTGAGAAACCTTCCATTGATGTATCCAAGCCTCAAGGTACTAGAAGGGTGTTTCTAAGTCGACTCCTTGGATAATGTGCTAATTTTGACAAGAAGAAAATTGTGGTAGGAGGAACTTGGTGTATACCACATCAATGATACAAACCAAGTGTAATGATTTTTGGATATGGAATGTGACTGATGACACAAGGTTTAGGAATCACAATCATGAAAATGAAATTTTATGAGTATTGCAGAGGATGAATTTTGACTGAGTGACTTCTCTTGAAGATGTCGATGACACTAAATGAATTGGAAGCATTGACCCAAAACCTAAGTAATGGATGGTATGATAGACCAAGGTATGATGACCATCAAGCAGATAACCCAACCCATGTAGTCACAATGATGAAGTGAAAGTGTCATGTTCAAGAGCAACCTGCTGCCATAAAGTGGTTTACCAGTTTTCCCATTTTCCCTAGTCATTGTTGACCAGTACCTCTTTATTTTTTATCAAGCTTGAGGAGGATAACATATTCTTGTTGTATAATTCCACCCTTTGGGTGAATCCATCGCAATGTGATTTTTTAAAAAGTCTAGCAAAAGTGAAACTCGGTCTTGTCATGCTGGATAAGTTTGTCGCTATTTGATGTTTTAACGAGTTTAAAGAAAGTGATAACTCGATCCTTTTCATGTTTAGAGAGTTTGAAAAGGGACAAAAAGAAAACTCCACAAGTTCTTTTTCATAAGTTTGTCTCTCAAGTCCGGAAAAACATAAAATAATATGAGAGAAAACCTATTGACCATGTTTGATCAATGTATTCCTTTTCCGTAAATAATCTATCTCAGTCTGGAAAAGGGTTAAACTTATACTGAGTAGGTGTCGTTTCCAACCCATTAACGAGCTGAAAAGGACAAGTGCTTGGAAATATTTTCACATTTCAAGTGTCTGAAAAGAGCTTAAAGAGGATTCCACTTAGAGGAACGAGTGATATCTAGGATAGCAACTAGTTTCGATGATGTTGGAACTTCTCAAATCATGTTGATTTGTGTGAAGAGGCTGGCTAATAAGAGAACTCGTTACAATTGTTCCTCAAAAAAGGGACAACAACCAAGTGAAAGCGTATGATCGGCCAAGTAGATAGTGACAATGGAAGGAAAAAATACAAGGCTCATCTAACGGAAGAAGATGATAAAATGGAAATGGGTTCATTTTAACTCAAGCTTGAACCACAGTGAACTATGCTTGGATTTAGATTCATGTTTACAGAAGCTTGAAACAAAAAACTATGCTTGGATTCAATTTCATTTTTACACAAGATTGAATCGAAAAAATATGCTTGTTATTGGTTTACATGCCCCCAGCATGATGACTCAATTATAAGTGCATGCCCCCCAAGCTTCATTGCATTCACCTAGGTAGAATATTCATGGCTATGAGGTGGATGGAATGAAGGTTCATTTTGGAGATCAAGTGAAAGATTTGACTAGGATTTTATGAGATATAATCAAGGACTCGACTTGGAACTTTTCTCCAGGGGACCTTGTTTCACTTTTTAATGAGCGTGACTCAAGACAAGGAACTCTTCTCAAATTCTTTGTTTCATTTTTTAACGAGCTTGACACAAGACAAGGAGCTATGCTCTAGGACTTTTTTCATTTTTTAATGAGGTTGACATAGTAAAAGAACTATCCTCACACCCTCTGTTTCATCTTTTAACGAGGTTGACAAAATACAAGGAATTGTCCTCATATTCCTTGTTTCATTTTTTAATGAGCTTGACACAAGACAAGGAACTATGCTCATATTCCTTGTTTAATTTTTTAACAAGCTTGACACAAGACAAGGAACCATGCTCATTTTCCTTAATCACGACCCATAAGAGGTCATGACTTCCAAGAGGTTCTCGTTAGATGGGAGAATAATGCTCTGGAAGGGATACATAGAAAGGAATCCATTAGAGAGATCTGGTTCTAATGCCCCTAGCACATCATGTACAACATCACATAATTGGTCGTCTCTTGATGTAGGCATGGAATAGGTTGCCACATAATTAACCCATGGCGGGGAAGACAACATTGGGACAAAAGGACCATTTAGGGAATATGGTTGAATAGAAACCATATTTGGACAGGGAAATGAAAGCTGGTTAATGGCGACAATTTTGCCTTCATGCAGGAAACACATCACTTGGAAGAATGTTGAAACAATAACTCCAATGTCATAAACATTGTTGCACCCAAGAAGTAAATTGTAATCTAAAGGGCCTGGGACTACCATCACATTGAGATAAACAATTTTTCCTCCCAAATTAATAAGCAATTGAGGAAGGATCCCTAATGGTTGACTAGTTCCTTTGTTAAAAGCCAATAGATTCTGGGTAACAGGCACAAGTGGTAGTGAACCGAGTGCTTTCCAATTAGTGTAGGAAACAATACTCACAGATGCACCTTCATCTATAATAGTGGCAGATATAATCATACTATAAACCTGTAGTATGATATGGAAAGGCAGATAAGAAGCAAGATGGCATCCTACGAGTCGCTTCCAATCAAAGGAAGTGACCAGATTACTTGGAGGGGGTACCGTAAGCATGGGAGAATTACCCCCTTGACTTATGAGAACGGGAGGATTTTCCTCTTGTCTTGATGGAATAGGAGCATTGCCTCCAAGTTCATTAGAATCTGAAGAAACAGAACCTAAGTGGTACCATACTCACTCTCTAAGGGAAAGGTATGATTAACTAAAGGTGAAATTAGGCCAAATGTTTCCTCGACCTGTGATTGGTCAAGTATAGACTCCTAGGATTCACATTTAGAGAGAGTGGGTTTGACCAACTATTGATATGGGTCAGTCACTTTATCAACTAGTGAAGGATTAAGGGAGAGTCTCCTGTAACCAGATGGAAGTCGCTTCAGAGAAGCAGGACGATTATTCAACACTTTTTTGGCTTCATCCAAATAGGGATAAAGGTGAATGGGTTATTCCCTTCACATAACCTACAGGGAAAGTTAAATTTACCCTTCTTTCCATGAAATTTACTACCACTAGTTGATGGCGTGTCACTAGCATGATCTCCAAAAGTTGATGACATAGGATTATGTGAATGAGATGACCATTCCTCTATGATCTGAGGAATATCAGGACAATTTCGAATAAGATGGTATCCCATACAAATTTTGCATGGATATCAAACTTTGTGAGGCTTATGAGATGATTTCTCATCAGAGGTTGCATTCAAAGCAATGGTTGCCTGGTTGCCCCACTGCTCAATTTTCTTGTTCTTCTTCTTCTTCTTCCCTTTCTTCCTCTTCTTAGCCACCTGGTTACTAGTGTCAATACTTTCACCAAGAAAAGAGGAAGAAGGGGAGGAAGAAAAAACCAAGGAAGAAGGCAAAGGGTCAACTTTAGGATCAGATGGAGGTTGATTTTGTCCAGTTGGAGGAGTACCCAATTGTAGAGAAATCATGACATTTTGAACCTAGGAGGTTGAAAACACCCATACTAGCAAGCCAATGGTAAATCCCAGAAGGGATAATGTAGCCATATAAGGAGCACCAATATTTCTAAAAGGAGGAAAAGGACTAGGATTCCCATCAAAAGGAATTCCTTGATTGATGGACTCTAGATTTGTTGCCATATGTCTCAAACTAAGATCAACTAAGGAGTGAGCATGGAATATTTTATCCATGGTCAATTAATTTTATTCTAATCAAAATAACATAACAAAACAAAAGAGGGATAGTCTAGGCAAAAGGATTACCAAGCAACTGTGAGCTGCAATATACTACCCAGTAAACCAAGGACTTAACATACATGTAGGAAATCTCCCCAAATGTTGTGTTCGGTGTATAAAAGTGTACAAGGTGGCCGACTTAGTTACCTAATGATGAATAGCAACCTAATGTATTCCTCCCATATATACCCGAAAGTATGTGGAGGCCCAATCTGTGTTAGCATTGTCTAATGCAAAACCACACAATGAGATCATTCCTTTATACTTTATGTACTGTAACACCACCCTATATACCTAAAGGTACGTGGATGATCTACGATATACTCACGTACGTGGAATGAGGTATCACACTCGGAGTGTATCATAGACAAGTTAGTGACAACTGATATGTTTTACGACACTGAAACATGTCTCTAGCCTAGAACTCTAAATATTATGTGTTAAGTTACAATGCTCCATTAGGTTAATTGAGATAACTTTTAAGTTCATCTTCTTAAGAATTTTCCTTTCAAGG
>APFE030893605.1:27018-46493 GCA_000404065.3 Pinus taeda | reverse complement strand
AAAGTCCTCAAGTGGGATTCAAGAAGGGAAGATAAAGGAAAACATGGAAAATTTGATTCTCTTTGGAGAGGACCATTTATTATCCAAGCAGTGCAAGGAAACAACACTTACTTCCTGAAAAATCTGGATGAAACTGACTTAAATGAAGGTCCTATGAATGGCAGGACGTTGAAGCACTATTTCGACTACTTTCCATGCTTATAGCAGGGTCTTTCCTCCTGTACATAATCAGTTGTATATACTTTCTTATAGCATACAAATAGTTCAGTTTAAAAAGTTGTTGTAAATAAGCATGAAAGGGGCTTTATATTCCAGAAGTTCCACAGAGGGAACAACCTCCAGTTTTGAAGTACAAAGAGAAAGTTTTCAAGTTTTGGTAGGAGAAGTCAAGGGCCAAGGAATTTTGACCTGTTGTTCTTGGTCTTTCAAAAGAAAAACCATCCCCAAGTGGAGCCACTGTTAGCTACCTATACCAATAGGTTTCATTTTTCATGATTGGCAGGGGAAGTGCCAATATGATCTACTTTGGTGATACAAAGATCTCATATTCTTGTGGAAGAAATATACTTACATTTGGTTGGTGCTGCCCTACTTCTGAATGGGTGATCCAACAGCCTAAGCTGGGTCATGCCATATTTCAATTTTTGTTATAGGTAAGAGAAAGAAATCTATCCAAACAGCTCAATCTTGGCAGGTAAAGTAGATAGGTAGAGAAAGAAGGTTCCCAACTGCTTAATCTGGGGCCTTGGAAGCAATAAGGGTAGCTTTAGATAGAAAATCAAAAGAAAAAGTCAAAGGAAAAGAAAAGGCACAAAAGGGTTTGAAAATCTAAGTGCACCCCCATTGAAGTAACAAAAAATAGGCAATAGAGTGGGTAGGCAGAGGGGGTTGCAGAAAGCATGGTTCATGGCATTTCACTGGCCTAAAGCAAAGGTAAAAACATGGTGCCAGTGCAAATTTCCTATTTTCAGCAGTCTTACAACAACTTAATGAAGCATGTCTAACTTCCAAATCACCCACTATCACATTCATGGCTAACATCCCTATGCCACCCATGTTCATGAAAAAAGTCAAAGTCTTTTGTTGGTTCTAGTTTCTTTAAGAGCCACATTTCTTGTGCAAAAAATTCTTTTCATTTTGATCTACTTCCTAAAAACTAAGTTGAATTCATATAAACAACTTAGTATTTTACCCCCCTCATCCACCTTTTTTCACTCATGTTAACTGCTAACCTATCACTAGTTAACTCCTTATATCCCCTATCCCCCTATTACTATGTAAATTTGGCAAAAAACCCAAAAAATACCTATATATCCCCTTCCCCGAGCATTATAGCTCTATATATCGTTTTGAAAGTTTCAAGGGCTAAAATATTTGAGCGCGACCCAAAGAGCGCCAAAAAATTAATCTTGGGATTAATCCGGGATTTGCTCGAATTAATAACCAAAACCCGCTTTGTGAATAAACCTTGCAAAAACCAAAAAACCCACTTTTTATAAAGTTTCCGCCGGGCACGCAATTCAGAAATAATAATATTTTCTGCTTCCCCACAGTTCGTATTGCCCACGCATGTCATCAACCCGTCAACCGTCGAATCTGGACTTTCCCATCCGACGGCCCACATCCATATCGGACGGGCCCCGATCACTGCACTTTACCACCCGAGAAATTGTCAGAGGGTGACGTCAGGCCTCTGCCACGCGTCACCCCCATATCTTCTCAGGTCGCCCTCTGACAATACCGCGACCGTATCAAGAGCGGTCCGAGAAAATCCACTTACCACTATGTTATACCGCCTGCCCACGTCACCGCTACGCCCGCCCACGTCATATTCGACTCAGCACCCTCGCCCACTAGCGCTCCGACGTGTTCGCCCCCTGTGTAATCCCCGTGGACCACTCACAGGCTGCCACGTCACTCAATGACGTCATGCTGACGTCACCCAACCCTGACCCCACTTGATGACATCATGCTGACGTCATCCAAAAAATGCGCCAATACCCAAAAAGTCCATATTTTAGCCAAAAATTCGCCTTTTTTTCACTTTTGCTAAAAAAGTTGTTGCTCACCTCTGCATGCAAATTATGACCACCTATTGCCAACCTGCAGAAGTCAACCTGAAGAACGCTGCCGCCTCCAACCCACTTACATTTGTGACCATTGCCAGCAATTCACCAGGTATTTACCCAAAGCATCCCCTCAGAGCTTGCTTACGTCCATAATTCTCCAGAACTGAATTAACAAGAGTAAGGAAACCTGCATTTACCGGCAAATTCCCGGTAAACCAGCATTCCTTTACAGTTGTAGGGTCGAAATTCACCTGCTGAACCTGCATATAGTCATTTTTTCCTAAATTCACAGTCTGTCCGCGCATTCATGGACTGAAAACCTGAAAGGCACTAATTCACTGGGAAAATAGTGTTGCTAGTCCCTGCAGTTGCTCAATTAACTCCCTTTGAGCATTCTACACCATTGTCACCACAGTTACCTCATTTTCCCTTATAATTGGCTTTACTTCTGCAAAAATAGCCCTCTGTGTTTTTCTGCCCACTGAAACCAGTTCCAGTACAAGTCACAAGTACAACCTAGCCATGGAAACACTAGTAGCCCTGAATGTTCAACCTCTGAATGCCCCACACAGAGAGCTAGAGTGGAAGGCCCTGGGTGATAGAGATTACCAGATGCTATACTCCACTGCCATGACCTCCAAATTCAATATTCACCTGCTGAATGAGTTAAAAGCCCAATATCTCAATGGAGATGATATCTTAGGGATTTGGGACTCCAACCTGCCCATTTACAATCTCACTCAAGTCAATGTCCTCCCAGACTTGATAAATCAATGTCGTTCCAGCTATGACCCCTGTCAGAGAGCCGTTCTCAACCCCTCAGGCTCAGTATTGTTCCATATCACCCCTGAGGCTATTAATGAGATGCTGCACTTTCACACTGCAAAGCCCCTAACTCCTCTCTCCATCAATGACTTGATAAAGAAAGGGGGCAAGCTGTCTAGTGCTCATATTGCCAAGATTAATCAGTTGTTTATTCAGCCAAAATTTGAAGCTATGAGCACCACCCTCCCTATAACATATCAATATCTTAATGAGCTGGGCAAAATGCTGGTAGATTTGATCAGTTACATCCTGGGTTATGGGACATATGAGGATGTTGATGAAACCATTATGGCCATGTTGTCCATATTCTCCCCTGGAATGCCTCTTGCTGTGCATTATGATTTTGCTACATACATTGCCAATAAGATTCATGAACAATTGATGAATCTAGAAAGGGAAAAGGTGTTTAAGTACACTAGGTACATCTATCACTTATTCTTATTTTATCAGTCTGATGCCTTCCCTGTTCCCCTCAAGAAGCTAAATGCCCAGGGAAGCCCAAGGTCTGTAGTGTTTTGGTCTTCAGTCTTTCATCATTTAGCTTATTCACCTTACACCTATTGTGAGTTCATAGACCTTTTTATCCATCCAGCTATGACCTTGTTATTGGGTGTCCCTCCTCCCAGATTGACAAAGGAAATGCAAAGAATTATTCACCTCTCAAAGGCCTACAGCATTGGTGATTGGTACTTTTACCAACACCATATAGTAATCAGAATATATAGCTATGAGTTGAATCCTTATAGGCTGCCAAGATATGTCCCTATGAGACTTTTTGCCCTAGAGTACTTTAGGGAGTTTGGAAATGCATACTTTGTCCATTTCCAAAATAAAAGCAAGAAAGTCCAGCTAAAAGTGAGAAATCAGCTAGGCCCATTTCTATACAATAAAAGGGAGGAAGGATGGAAGGACGCTGATATGGTCCTAGAGACCCTCAAATTGCAGAACAGTTTCAAATGGGTGCCTTATGACCCTAATCATTTCATTTCCCTCAGGAGGGTAAAATACAAATTGGGTGGCTACGCTCATGTGAGACTGCCTCATATTGAGCAGTATGCCAATTCTTTAAACTGGAAAGAGGGCACTCTAGAAGAGCCAATTGGTAGAGAGCAAATGCTACAAAGAGAAGCGAAGAATATTGAAAAAGAGGTTGACTTGGAAACTTGTGGGCAGGTTTCTTCTTCCTGTCAAAGGCAACTTGGAGCAGCTGCCGCATCTTCCACAGCCCAGCAGCAAGCAGCCGGAACTGCCCAACAGGAATCAAGCAAGGATAAAGACAAGCAGATGGAGCAGGAACAGCCACCTCCTAGGACAGAGCAACAAATAGAACAGCAAGCAGAAAAGGAGGTAGAACAGCAAGCAGAAAAGGAGGTAGAACAGCAAGAAAAACAGCAAAAAGAGGGGCAGCCTATACAGCAAGAACAAACAGCTGAAGCCCCAACACCTACTGAGCAACAGGCTCAAGAGAATATGCCTCTTGGGCAAGAAAAGACAGTGGAGGCCTCAATGCTGCAAACTCCACAGAAAGAGGAAAAGGGAAAGAAGAGGGATAGAGAGCAGGAGACTCCCCTCACCACGTCCACAAATCAAGGGGAGAAAAGGCAGAGATTGAATCCCCTCTCTGAGGAAGAAATGCCTATGGGGAAATCATTGGGCATGGGCCCACCGAGCATGGAAGCATCTACCAGTTCCTTTCAGCAGGAACAAGAAAGAACCCTTGGAGGAGAGGTCAGCTCCTCAAGTCAACAAAGGAGAGCAGAGACAGACATCAAGCAACAATTTATTGATATTAAAAGGAGAAATGAGCCACTCAGGCTCAAAATCTACAACCAGTTGCTTAAGATGGCCCCTACCAATCAACAGAGGCTTATGTTAGCCTATGACATCATAGAAGGGAAAATGACCATGAGTCATTTCATGTCCACTATGCTGCAGCCACAGTCAGTTGCAGACTATATAAGAACCAACCTTGAGGTTCTTGCCAAGGACATCCACCCTATGGACCAAATAGAATTTCACAGGCAAATGAGTGAGATGGTCTATGCAACACTGGAAGATAAAACATTGTTGGCTAATAGGTTGGAAAACAGCCTAAACAATACAGCTGCCCAACTTGAGTTGGAGAAGGCATCCTCTCAGGCCAAAGACAACAGGATCAGGTCTTTGGAGGATATAATCATAGAGCTTGGGCATGACCCAAAGGATCCAAAGGCCATACAATCGCTGCTCAAAATAAGAGATGCAGACCTTGTAGCTCTAAGGAAAAAGATTAAGCTCCCAGCAACCATTCACCCTCAAATAGAAGAGGTTGCCCAGCAAATACAAGACCAGGAGGTAGAAACATTGCTGGTAGCATTGCACAAACAGCTAGTGCAAATAGAAGGGAAGTTGGAGGACACAGAGGCTGCACTGCAGGCAGCCCTACAGCAGAAAGAAGGAGGTCAGACTTCTCAGCCCCCTCCAGAGGTCATAAACCTTGAAGAGCCCCCACAGACTACTGCTCCTCCCACAGAATAGACAACGCCATCAACATCAACATCAGCACCAGCACCAACCTCAGAGCAGGCTCCGAGCCTCGATATGCAGAAATTGATGAGTGAAATCAAGGTCCTCAAAGTCCAGATGACAGATCTGAATGGAGCCAAGGAGAATTTAGCTAAGTTGAATGAAAAATATGACAAATCCAACCAAAATGTGGCTGAAAAGGGGAGAGAAATAAAAGCTCTCAAAGAGAAGATAAAGGAGCTGGAGAAAGAGCTCACCCTTGACAAAGTGGTGGCTGAGGTCAGGACAGTTTTGTGGACCCACATTGGCCAATCAATAACGGATTAGTGGAAATATATTGAGACTATCCATGAGCAAATGGAGCTCATAGGCAAAGCACAGAAGGAATTCCATAGAGCAAGGGCATCTCTAGGTAGTATGCCTGAGATAGCCAACAGAATGATCAATGTGCTTAATAACCGGACAGGTCCTCAGCTGGCAGCAATTGGAATCTCCAATAGAACAAAAACCATCCAGCTGATAAAGAGGGTCCTCACATCAAAAAGCCTGGTGCAGACATTGGATAGAAGAAGCCAGGACATGCAAACAGAGGTCAACAAATTCATGTACAAGTTTGCAGCATTACAGGGCAGAGGTCTTCCTAGCTTGTTGAACATTGCAGGGAGACTGCTATCACATGAGGTTTATGCAAAAAGGGTGAACACATTTTCCACCAATCAGATCAGTCAAGGATCAAGCACTTCACAGGTAACAGGGCCAGCATCTGGGCAAAGTCTCTATGACAGAATAGAGAACTTATTTTTTATTATGAATGAGATCAGACATTTGTTTGAAGTGCCTCCAAACTTCTACAAATACACAGAGGCAGATGAAACCTTAGATGCAATTTTGAGGCATCAATTGCCTACACAGGAATGGTGAACCACAATGATACAGTTGTTACTATAAGCAGGAGGTTTTCATCAAAGTTTTGTCATCGAAAAATATAAGTCATCATATGCAGAAAATATGACGCATACACTATGACTGGAAAAAGTGGAATGAGCCAACTCAGCAGGAAGATTCGGCCACTAAAAGCAACACTGACAGCTACAGGTAACAAGGTCGAGAAAGCTACATCATGACAGAGTATAAAGACACATCATTCAGCATTAATGCAGAACGCTCAACCGACTCAGTGTCCTCCAAAGGTAAAGAAGGGTTCTGACAGAATTAAAGACTATTTATCTTACATTTAGGGTAGCAATAACTTCCTTATCTGCTATTTTGTAAATTTGGTGAGCGTATTTAATCTATCAAATGGCTCAGCGGTTCAGATATTTTGTAAAACCGATTGTATATATTCCCCCTCGCATAAGCTTGCAAAAAGGGGGGGATTGTTGTTGTTTTCTTGTGAAGAAAGGAGAACTCGGCTATAATTTTCTGAAAGGATGATGTAAATAAAGCTTTGGAGTTTACAAGAATTGGGTCTTGCTGATGCATGCTGTGTTGGAACCATTGAATGCTACAGGATTCTAGTGCTATGGCTTAATATAATAAGTGTTCTCTATCTTCGTTAATGTTTTGTTATTTGTTTAAAGCTCACAACTCTCATATGTTGTTCTAAATCTAGGAAGAAAGAAAAATAATAGCTCAAGATTTGTCCATGGAGACACCCTGATCTCAATCTATCTTCACTATAAATGTTTTCTATGACTTCAGCTGTTTAATTGGAATTCTTAATTGCTCCAATAAACCCTGAATATTTCACAGTTACTATTTAGTAATTCATGTATGCTACTAAGTAGAAATTGTTGTTCAAATTGTTATCACCCTGTCTGTAATTCCCTTTCCCATTGTTTCACTCACTAAACAGAAGTTATATTAAGAATAGCCATCTAGCCTTGCAGTAAAACTTTCTCCATCACAGGCACCAAGACTGTCTAAGATTTCTGACTCCATGTACCCAATGGACTAGCATCTTTCACACATTTCATGCCCTTCTCCCAACAACCTTTCACAATCAAAGTCTCAAACCAAACTAAAACTTATAACTAGCCTAAATTCTTCACAAAACAGAGCCAAAAACTTAAAGAGAGAGCCCTCTCTGATTATAGGTAGGCTAGGACCTATAATCCAAAGCTTGGTTAGTGGTTACCCCGGCCGTATTCCCTTGGGAGTCATAGGGAACAACCTGGGTGTTAACACCCACTAAGAATGCCAATCATCAAGTTGTCATAAAGTTCTTGAATGAGAATATTTTCACTAGATTTGGTTGCCCAACCAAACTAGTCAATGATAATGCAACAACTTTCAAGGCAAAATAATTGGTGGACATGACTGAATCCATGGGCATTCAAGTGGTGCATTCTACCTCCTACTATCCTCAAGGAAATGGCCTGGCATAATCATCTAACAAGAGTCTGGTAAGGGTAATCAAAAAACTGTTAGAGGACAACAAAAAGAGCTAGGATTCCAAATTGAAGTTTTCACTATGGGCTAATAGAGTTACCATCAAAAAGTCTATAGGGAATTATCCATTCAAACTGGTTTATGGCACTGATTTTGTTTTCCCCATCCAACTCATTCTCTCTGTGGCTAATTTCTTGCAAGAAGAACAAGATGAAGAGAATGATATGGTAAGAAGAATGAATAACCTGGTTGAACTACAACAAATCAGAGAGCAGTTGGTTGAGAAGTCAAAAGCTCATCAGAATAAAATCAAAGAAACCTTTGACAGGAAGGCAAAAGTGGACAATTTCCGAGTTGGTGATTGGGTGCTTAAATGGGATGCATTTAAGGAAAAGAAAGGTAATCATGGCACATTTGACTCCTAATGGATAGGTTTGTATGTCATCGCTCAAGTTCAACTGAACAATACTTTCATTCTACACAGTCTAGAAGGAGGAGATACTTTTGGTAGCCCAATAAATGGGCGATTCTTGAAACTTTATTTTTTTTAAGGCTTTAAAGCCTTGTCATTGTAAATATGTTTTTCCAGTTTTTATTTAATTACAAAATAGACTCCGTACCCAATGGAACACTAGGAGGAAGATTTGATTTTTTTTTTACAGGAAATGCATTGATCTGTGATCCTTGAAACCTCACAGGGATGATTTCATCCCCAGAAGGAGCCAATGTTAGCCTTGCTAGCACAAGGCCCACAAATGGATCCATATAGTCTCTTATAGTCTCCAAAGTTGCTTAAAAACATGCCAATGAGTCCATTAATGGGCTTGAAATCTTGAATTTTTGCTCAAAGATCACCCAATGATCAAAACACCCACAAAAGGAGAGCCTGTGGAAGGGCATAAATGCACTATTGAGAGGATAAAATGCTTAAAAACCCATAAAAAATCCACAAATGGAGGCTTTAACAGTCGAGGCACAGCAACCGTTAGATCTAGCCATTCAACGGCCCAGATCTAAGCGGCTAATCACAATCGCCGCTATCATAGAGGAGGACTTATAGAGGGGTGCAGGACATTGTTGATCAGCGATCGCCGATGATTGGATTGGAGGGTCACATCGATGGGGAACATATGCTATGTTATATATATAAAAGGCCCAGGCATGGAGCGATTAGCAATTGTGATTGGATCGTATCGCCAATATCACATCGGCACTATACCAAGGGGTGGGGCCTATGCACATATGTGCTTGCGATGCGATAAACAAACCCGACGTTATGTAATACAATGTTTGATAATATTTGAAGTTTGCGCCCAACCCATTTTAATGTATTTCCCGTATATTCATTATGTAACGAAATACAAAGGGAAACAGGGACAACGGTGATGCGATAAAACCCGGACTCGAAAGGGTTTTGGGAAGCAAAATGGATATATTTCCAGGTCTGTGGAAAGCCATATTTTAATGTTTTAATGTATTTTCATTAGTTCAACGAAATACAAATGGAACGAGCCAAATTCGAATTGCGATAGCAACAAGGCCGAACCCAATGGGTTTCAGAATTGAAATATATATTATTTCAGGTCCGCCAAAGCCGATTTTACATGTTTTTCATTGTTTTTCGCGGAGTTCTAAATACAAAGAAAACACATAGGAGCAGGCTTTTGCGAATTGCGAGGGTGACAAGGGAAAACCCGAGAGAAGAATAAACCATTTTTGAAGACCTTTGAAGTTTGAAAAGGACAGATAAGGGTGGGATTTCTTAATGATGGCTATGTTTTCTGTTTATAATGGAAATATACATTGTTTTCAAAAGAGGTCCACCATAGGGTAGCGTTGTTCTGCTATAATAGAAGAATGCATTGTTAAAACATTTAAAGGGCCACAACACGGGTAGCTCCTCCCAAAACCAACATAGATGCCAAAAAGAAGCACAACGCATCAATAGCCCAGCACAGCCACATCAACAAACATTATGGAACATCTCTGGCATAGGAGAACCTCCCACACAATGCAAAAAGCTACCAAAATATCTAAAAGCGGTTACTCTATTGTCAAAAGCAGAAAACTCTGATCCCATGCTTGCCTAGAGGGCATCAAATTAGTTAACAATGCATATCAGGCAGATTAAGACTCCGAGCCTCTTAGAGCTCAGGAGCATTGTAAATAGGCTATAAATAGCTGAAACTAAGATGTAATAGAGCTTCACATCTTGGAGATTATTCCTCCTCTATTCATTCAAGTTTCTCATCTTCATTCTAGCAATATAAGCTTCTTTTGCCATTATATGTTCAATGTCCATTCTCTTTTGTTCTATGCTTGCACTTGAACAATTTGTTCATGTTTTCTGTGTGTCTAAGGCTAGATAACTGTCATCTTATCTCTGCATTGATATATTAGATTTGCAAGCTTCTTTGTTGCATGTAACTAGCCATCTATATGTGGTTATATATGCATCTGCCAGTATAGTCAGTATTCTCTTTTGTTGCCTGTAGCTAGCCATTGATGTATGTTTATATATGCAATCTACTGGTATAGTCAGTATTCTCCATCTATCCATTGAATTTATAACTTATTGAGCACTAGTGGTCTAAAACCTTGTATTGGTGATAGTGTTCATGCATGCATTAAGTGAAAACAAAGCTGAAATGGTTATCTAACTTGATCCAAACCATCATTTATTCCAATAGTTCAAAGAATAATATTGAAGATTATATGTTACCAGGCATCTCCAAGCTACAACCTAGGAGGGTTTCCTGGAGTGATAACAGGTACCTTTCTGGTTATGTCCTTTATTTGAAGCTATGGTTGGATAAGAGAGTTGAGCCACCGACCTGATGCAAGACTCTTATTAGAAATTCCTCTACTCTAAGGCTGAGTGGTGTCTCTCAATTGGAAGATTAAAAGCTTTAGGCTTGTGGATTTTAGCTCATATATTTCTTTGTGGTTGTGTCTCAAATTTCATTTAATACCTTTTTCATTGCTTTCCATCTTTTTCAATTGCAAATTCCCTATTTCTATTCTCTACAACCAGCTCAGTTTCATCAGTCCTTGGGTTTTCTTTCCTTCTCTAGGTATATTTGTTGTGATGTGGTTATTTCTCCATTCTTTTACCTAAACCATTATCCTCAACATGTTTATTTGTGCAAATCTTAATCCCTCCTTTCTATTAGGGATTGTTCTAGGTATATTCAGATTTGGTGGAGATTCCTTCCTAATTTATTTTCCCTGTGTTGGGCTAGTCTATCGTTCAAGACCCCCCATGTCTCTATTGGGTGCTCTCCCCTGGATACTGACTCTTGTTTTTCTCTTTGTATTTCTACTTCAATATCATCCCCTCTAGCTATAAGGGGAATTAGGGTTTTAAACGATGTTATGGCAATCTTGAGCATTCAAGCTAACAAATTATGCAGTGATACTCATGTTTTCAACTCCTTAGACACTATATTGAGTTCATAGTCTATCGAATAAGATCAAGAGATTTCAAACTCATTTGATAACAATCTACAACCTTCCATCCACACTCCTCTGCAAGATTTGGTGGATGCATCTAGATCCTAGAAATCATTATTTTTCTACAAATTGAAGACGTGGATTCAAATTTGCACGTTAGTCTCTAATATAGTTGTGGACACTACCATCTGGGAAAATCATAGTCACTTCTCTTCTAATTTGACGTCAATTTATGGCAGTGTGGTTATTGTCTCTACCGATTCCAAGTTTCATTCTCCCTCAGTTATCCTAGTTTCAACCTTGATCGATGGTGTTGTTAGAGCTTTGCATGTTTATGATGAGATTTTTATACATGATCATGTAAATTTATCAATCTTTGTATGATCATTCTTAAGGGTATCCTTCTACATGTTGGTAAAAGCCTTGTATCTCATTTCTACACTTTCTACCAAAATCCAAGATCATTTGTGCATCCGCTCTAGCAATTTTAGGCTCTTAATAGCATAAGGAAACTTCATGATCTACAATCTCTCAAAGATTATGGAATATCCAAGGATGGATCTATTTCTTTAATTTTCATCTTGAGATGTGGATCCAAAGGTTGGGGAGTGTCTTCCTCTTCCCAACCCAAGTCTTTTAAGAAGGCTCTAAAACCAGGACATTCATCTCATAACCCAAAAGATCTTTTTGGTCCAACATTTGTTATGGATCAGGTAACAAACACTCCATCTCTTGATCTAAAGAATTATTTATCAAAGTTCATGACTTGAAATTATGAACAATAGGTTGTTGTTTTAATGGATTTTGGCCCTCAACATCTGATCTTTAGGAATGGGTAAAACATAATTGGTCTCAAAATACATATATGTTATTTTTCTCAAAAGGTTTATTTGTGGTGTTTTCCAAAAATCTAGAGGACCGACAAAAGGTTTTTGACTAGGGACCCTAGTTTTTGGCCATGTTGGTCTCTCAATGCAACCATGGTTCCCTAAATTTAATCCTTTTTCCATGACATCTTTGGCAGTTCGAGTTTGGGTAAGGAATTTTAACTTATCCATCCATTTGAAACATCTAGATATATTAGAAGATATGGGTAATTTAATAGGCCACTTCATCAAAACAAATACTGGAAAAATTTCAAAGGGGATCCTCACATTTGTTTGCATATGTGTCAAAGTGGATCTCAGTAAAAGGTTGTCAGATAAAATCCTATTCAAGTGGAGGGGTAAGGTTTTTCCGCAACCATTAGATTATGAAAATATTACTTTCCATTGCAAGACTTGTTAATGACCTAGACATATTCAAAATGATTTCCATTTTTTTTAAGCGATCTTTCCCCCCCAAGATACGAAAAAATGAGCCGCGAATGACAAAAATTGAAGGGAGCAAAAGGGTCCAAGAATTATTCAAGGAAAAATCAAGACAACCCTCAGCAACAACTGACATTTACTGCCAAAACAACTCCTATATACCCAACTCAGCCTTAGGTGGCACCATCTCACCCTACAATAGAGGAGATTCATCCTTCAAATGAAAAGGAAACAAACTTATCCGTAATTGTTACATGTCTAATGAATGGGAAAAAAATACCCACGAGTTAGATCAATCATATAGTATTAAGGAAATGACAAATATGGTAGAACCATCAGTAATGGAACTATCTCGAAGAAATAATGTCATTGTTTTATCTTCAGCTGGTCCTGATAATTCTAAGGGGTGGATTGACATTTCCAAGAGAAAAGGGAAAAAAGAAAAATCCATGGTTAATCCTTGGATCTAATCCTAGGAATACAGAAAATGTATTTTTGTATATTGTGGTTATGGTTGATGGATGATATTATGTAATCTAATTTCTTGAGGCAATATAAATTGACTTACAAAAAAAACATATCCTTCGCTCATGCTCTCTCCTCTCTATGGCTCGACGATGGATTTCTACTAGTCATAAAGGTAGTAGAAGAGACAAATCCACTATTCGTTCCAACCCTAACTCTCATCTTCCCTCATCTAATCAAACATGTACACAAGCTACAACACATTGTTCCATAGCCAAATATATGGAATTTATCTCTAAGGTTTGTAGATCTATATCTGAGGTAGAGAATGAAGTTTGTCAAACTAGTAGTTATATTTCGGATCATCATATTGACAAGGACACTAGAAATTGGATCCCTGAGCTTGACAATTCCACTCAAGCTCATCAATCTTCCTACATGAAAACTATAAACCTACACTGGCACATAAAAACTCTCATGGGAAGAGTCCTTACATATCGTGCAGACACTCAACAAGAAATTCTCCTATTATGGTTGAAATGATGGATAAAATAGATAGGGTGGATAAAAAGATTTTTATGCTAGCCAAGAAATTGGCAAACTTTGCCTTCACCTCCTGTGGTGATGATAGTGAACCTCTTCCACCAATTTAGGTGGACTCTTCTACCAGTTAACTTGATTAGTGAGCCAAATTTATTGTTTAAATATTTTATTAAGGCATTGTTATAGCCCTTTCTTGTAAATTTTTGGCATCTAGTTTTTCTTTTAGCTCGAATGACAAGGCTTATAAAATATGCAATATGCAATGTTAATATTTTGAACTTATGTTATTCGTCTAGTTTCCTAAAACAAAAACCATTAGATCATGAAGGTTCGCTATTTATATATTTTTGAAAGTAATATAAATTTCCTAACCTTACAAAAAAAAGTATAACAATCAAAAAAGGATAAATGGAGGATGGAAAGATGACTATGGGCTTGAAAACAATTATAAGTCAATAGATCTTTGCATATGGGATAAAAGAAAATGATTCTCTTTGAGACTCTTGCCAATTGTGTTATTTAATATAGATGTAAAGTTCGTGGTTGCAATGTATCTCCAAATAATCGTGGAAGAAGATAGAATAGGTCCAAAAGCAATTTATAACCTACAATCTCAATATTAAAGGAAATACCATCTTTCATATCCTCTTGATTGAAGCAAGTATTTCCCCCATTGAAAGCATGGCTATGACTAGGTATCTCAAGTATAAGGAGAAGTTAAATAACATGGATGACAAGAGGTTTCCTAAATTGCCTTTAACTCTAGCCAAAAGCACCACATTTGACTCAAGTGGGGATGACATAAAGATCCTCGCTCTCAAGAGGGGATCATTTAGCAAAATAAAGATAATGTAAAAAATATTATTACATCAAATTTAAGGGGAAACTATGAAGTGATAAAAAGTAAAAAAAAAAAAAAAAACTAAAAATATTATAAAAGATCAAAACTCTCAATCTCTAAAATAAAAAGTATCTTTTTATTTTTAACTAGTATAATAATGAAAATAAACATTATTAAAATAAAAACAAATTATCATTTAGTGAAAACAGCTTTATATAGATAAAGATTAAAAAAAAAAAGAGAGCGCTATTTCCCATAGGGGTACTCTATTTTAAACAATACCCATTTTAAACCATACCCGATTGAAAATTCAAATAACTTATTTGAAAAAGAAACATGGCCAGCCATTACTCCTTTTATTTCTCTTATCGAGTAGCTTATTTCAATGGACCACCAGATCGAATTACTGAACCCGTTACCATTTATACATATGAATCCTAAATTTTCCCTTTTTAAACTTTGTTTTTGTGCGCTGAAACTATAATTTCATTTTTTCCAAAGGTAATCTTAATTTTTAAGATTCGCTTTTGTTCAATAAAAGTAAAATTTTATTTATTGATGTGGGGTTTTCTTGTTTACTTTACAATTCTTTTGAATTTTTAATCATATTAAGTAATTTATGTGTGATTTTTTTTTATTAAAAATAAGTTTGTTTTATAAAAAATATATTTTATTATTATTATTTTTTATTTAATAATTTAAATGTTGGGAATAATCGAGCCAAAAGGTTCATTCTACAATTCATATGAGGGAAATGTGTAGTATGTCACGTCCTCTAAAATAATTTTCCCTAATATCAACCAAAACAAAAAATAAAAATTTAAATAATTATATAATAATTAATTAAAAATAGAAGAGAGGCTGAGTGTTCAATCTAGTGTGAGGTACATGTGTAATATGTCACATCCTCAAAAAAATAATAAAAATAATTTTAACTAATGTCAACCAAAACACAAAAACAAGAAACAAATTAAAATAACATATAATAATTAATTAAAAATAGAAGAAAGGTTCATTCTACAATCTAGTATGAAGACATGTGTAAGTATGTCACGTCCTCAAAAAAAATTTCACTAATGTGAACCAAATATATATATATATATAAAATTCGTTGAGAGGTCCATTCTACAATCCAGAGGTCCATTCTACAATCCACTATAAGGGATGTGTGGGACATGGTAATTATTTCATGCCTCAAAAAATAATAAAAATAATTTTCACTAATGTCAACCAAAACAAAAACGAAAAACAAAAATTAAATAATCATATAAATAAACAATTAAAAATCTACTAGAGCCTCATTTTACAATCTAGTGTTTCACTTTCATTCTACTTGGTTCTTTGAGATTTTATTTTCACTTTTTGGTGTTTGGAATGGATTTGCAAATAGTCCCACCTCACTTTCATTCTACTTGGTTCTTTGATATTTCACTTTCACTTTTTGGTGTTTGGAATCGATTTGCAAGTCCCACCTCACTTTCATTCTACTTGGTTCTTTGATATTTCACTTTCACTTTTTGGTGTTGGGAATCGATTTGCAGGTAGTCCCACCTCACTTTCATTCTACTTGGTTCTTTGACATTTCACTTTCACTTTTTGGTGTTTGGAATCGATCTACAGGTAGTCCCACGCGCGTTCTTCAAGTAATAAATAAAATATTTCCATATCTATCTTAAACAATATAATTTTATATAACTTTATAGAGATAAAGTAATTAAAAATATATATATTTCTCTTATAAATATCTCAATATAGAACTTAAATAAATTGTTTGAATATCCATATTAACTAATATATTTCAATATGAAATCTTTCTCTCTATTATATGTGTATTAATGTTTACCTTAGTAAAATATTTCAATGATGGAAAGAAAAAAGTAATGAAAGATAAATAATGTAGTTACTTCTTAATAAGAGGAAAATGTGTAACTCAAATCAATTTCTAATATAAAATATTAATAATAATACAATATAAATGATGAAAATTTACCACTATAGATCTATCTTAATCACATATTTACCAAGCATCAGAAGGGATTAATATCTTGACACGTAAATCTTTTTTCAAGTTTTAAATTTGATCCCTCTCAGGCTCTTGGTAGATCTGTGGTTAAAATGGATCTTATAAACACAAGTGTGGGGTTCAAAGCCTAGATTTGACTAGAGAATGGGCATGGATGTATAAGGTGATGTTTTTGTGGATAATACTAGCTTAGATCCATCACGAGGCCGAGAGGGATCAAATCCCTGAGGTGCAAATCTTTTTTTAGAGTGTAGAACTTGAGGAAATGTTTGCACCTTAAGGGATTTGATCCCTATGGGTGCTTGATAAATTCAGTGTTAGATGGATCTAAGGTGGTTCCAGTTAATGGCATCAGTGTCATATTTTTAGATTATCATTACTATGTATATGTTTGAGATTAACTTCAAAATTCACATTATATTTTCTTTGTTTGACATGACCATATCATGCTCTTCTTTAATTTAGTCAATGTTGCTTGCTTTGAATGGTCTATAAGCCTGTGTTTGGATGCTTTGAGTGGTTTGTGTGTTTATGTGTTTGGATTTGGATGGTAATGTTTGTGAGAGTTACAATTTTGCTATACTTTTTTGTATATGTAATTATCTATTAGTAATTAGTTGGTGATGAAGAAATGAGACAATCTTGTCAATAGTTTGCAGGAGGATTGATATTGCACATCTATTTCATTTAATTATAGGTATCACAACTTCAGACAACTAATTAATTCTTAATAGTGTCCCTTGAGGTATTGCTAAATATATTTTTAATAGTAGTTTTAATAATTTACTCCATCAAGATTGCTCTTGAAATAATGTGTTTCTTTGCTAATGTTTGAAATAGATTATTTCGTTCAAGAATATTTTGATGATTTTTTTTCTATATAATCTATTTTTCAAAGTCAAAAAATAATGTATTTTTTATTTTTTTTTAAGGAGTGGTCATTTTATAAAATATTTACATTATTTGTTTCTCTAAATAATTATTACATCCCCTTCAAGTATATTTTGATTTATTTTGAATGGTTATAAATATATAGTTTCCTCTTATAAAACATTTGAATACATTGTTGTATGCAATTATCTATTAGTAATTTTGATTATATTTAGTTTTTTAATATTTTTTGAATATATATAATTGTCTATTAGTAATTAGTTAGTGTTGAAGAAGGGATATGATCTTGTGAAGGATTAATTGATTTTGGATATCTATTTCATTTTAAGTCTAGGTATCACAATTTTTGACAACTATTTAATTTTTAATAGTGGTGCTCTAGGTAATTCTAAATATATCTTGAAGAATATTTTTTTAATAATCTACGTCCTCAAGATTAATAACACCTAATGCAAACAATCAAATAGTATTAGAAAACAACATCTACACTAAAATAAATGCATCTAGTGCAAGCAATCAAATAGGATTAGAAATCATCATCTACACTAAAATCAATGCATCTTGTGTAAGAAATATTCCTCCCTCTCCCCCCCTTCATCTAATCAACTTCAATATTAACAATATCTAATCCATTTAATTCAAGCAATCAAATAAGATTAAAAAACAATGTCTACACTAAAATCAATGTATCTAAAGCAAGAAACCAAATAAGATTAGAAATCAATATTGACACTTAAATCAATGCATCTAGTGCAAGCAATCAAATAATATTAGAAATCAACATCTACACTTAAATCAATGCATCTAGTGCAAACAATCAAGTAGGATTAGAAATCACCATCTACACTAAAATCAATGCATCTAGAGAAAGAAATCAAATAGGATTAGAAATCAACATCTACATTGAAACAAATGCATCTAGTGCAGGCAATCAAATATAATTAGAAATCGACATCTACACTGAAATCAATTCACCTAATGCAAGCAATCAAATAGGATTAGAAATCATCATCTACATTGTAATCAATGTGTCTAGTTCAAGAAACTCCATCGATAGCTTTATCTCCCTCCATCTTTCCTTCTTTATCTCTCTATCTCACACCCCCCCCCCCCCCCCCCAAACACACATCTTGCTCTTCTCTCTCTCTCTCCCCCCCCCATATATATCTATCTCTGGTCCCTCTTTCCCTCTCTCTATCTCTCTTATTCCTCTCCACCTCCCATCTATATCTCTATCTCCTTTGTATCTCTATATCACCCCCAAGACATACACACTATTTCTCCATATCTAGTTATCGATCCCTCCCTCTTCCTCTCCCTATCCCTCTCTCTTCCCCTTCGCTCCCTCTTTTATCTCTCTTCCATCTTCTTCTCCTCTCTCCCTCTATTTATCTCCCTTATCACTCCTCTCTCTCTCTCTCTCTCTCTCTCTCTCTATCCAACTTTATCTCTCTATGTCTTTTATTTTAACTCCCTCTCTCTCCCCCTCCAACTCCATCTATCTCCCTCCATATCTCCTTTTCTATCTCACATCCTCTCTCTCTTCCTTCTCTCTTCCTTCTCTCTCCCTTTCTCTCCCACCTCCCTCTGTCTCCCCTCCCCTCTCTCTATATATTCGCCCTCAAAATCTGTCACTATCTCCCTCCCTCTCTCCTTCTCTCCCCCCTTCCTTCCATCTCTCTTTCTTTGTCTCACTATCTCACCCCAAAACTTACACACTCCCTCTCCATCTCTCCTTTGTCACTCCCTCTCTCTCTCTCCAATTTTCTCTCTCTATGTCTTTCTTCTTCACTCCCTCTCTCTCCCCCTCAAACTCCATATCTTTATCCCTCCTTCTCTCCTCCTCTCTCTCAAGTCCTCTCTTTGGTCCTTCCCCTCTCTCCCTTTCTCTCATACCTCCCCCTCTCTCCCCCCATCTCTCTCTCTCTCTCTCTCTCTCTCTCTCTCTCTCTATCTTTGTGTCTCCCTTTCCCTCTCTCTTACCCTTCTCTCCCTCTCTCATTATACTTTTTCTCTCCCTCTTCACTCCTCCTCCCCTTCTCCTTCATTTTATCTCCATCTCTCCCTTGTCACTCCCTCTATCTGTCCACTTTTATCACTCTATGTTTTTGTTCTTCCCTCCATATATATCTACATTTAATATATATCATGATATATTA
>APFE030893605.1:0-26751 GCA_000404065.3 Pinus taeda | reverse complement strand
TAACAAAATTTATAATAAAACTACAAGAATTTAATATTTTCATTATTACAAGTTTGACATGGAAATAATTATGTCTTTCAAGGTTTTAATATATCCATAGGATTTGGTTTTTCCTTTTAAAGATTCATTTTGCAAATATTTAACTAAGAAAAAATTATAAGATTTTGGAGAAGATTTTTTATTCTTTGTGTTGAATTGAGCTTTTTTCTTTTGATTTAAAAAATGGTATTGGCTAGTAAAAAAGTAAAAATATTTTAAATTTTACCTAATTTAGAATTTTAACGCGGTAATTGTTTTTGTTAAAGGTAAATTTATGATCCATTCAAATTCACGTATATGATAAGCATGAGATAATTTATTATCTACTAAAATTGTATATAACAATACATAGTTATACTTTAATAATTAATCTTAGCAAAAAGTTATATATAATCTAAATATTCAAGTTATATATAGTTTAAGATTCAAGGTAATGTTTTTGAGAACATTAGCCAAAATTAAATTTATTATTTTTTGAGGACATGGCATACTTACACATCGGGGTCATACTGGGTTGTAGGATGCACCTCTCGTGCAATAATAGACTTGGTACAATGAACTCAAGGTATATAACTATTAATGTTGGAATATAATATATAAGATGGTTGTGAGTATAGAAGAGTTATGATTCAATAAGTGGCAAGAGGAAAGGAGGCATATAAAAAAAGTAAATCATCTATCGCTAAATGTCAACATTAAATCTCATCTCTTTTCCACTGTATGATTTAAATGAAGCCACCACCTCCATTGATTATAAAACCAAGCATTGAATGCATGTAAGAAATTGGTAGGGAAGTATTCTCATGGAGTTATTAGAACATGTAAGAGTACTTCATTCCTTATGTCAAAAGGAATACTAGAGGCTATTTCACTTAACTCTCACATTTTTCATTCATACTATCACTCTCTCTTCCATGCCCTAAATTGCTCACATGGTGTTCCCTATTTAACCATCAACCAAACTAGAAATTAACCAAAATTAGCACTAGGAATAAGACATTGTTGATCTTGGATGAGGGATAGACATTTTTAGAGAGCATACAAGTAGGGAAAGTAGAGAATCCTTCAACCACTATATATTTGCCACTCATTAGAAGCTTGAGAGCCAAGTGTTATTTTGTAGGCTATTTGATGTAGATTTGTGAAGGGAATGAAATGAAATATAGATTTATAACAAAAACACATAGATGCAGTAAAACTTGACTTCTATTAATCAATGGAATGTGTTGAAACTGTAAAATATTGGTTGAAACAGACTCACTCAAATGGTGGTAGCTTATCTCTAAGAAGAGATGTGAAGGACACATGTATTCGCCAAAACGTATTACAATGAGGCTGAAAGGCCCTTTTTAACATAAAGAAACGATGAGAAAACCCTAAAAATAAAAAATTCCTAAGCTTAGGAGATGAAACACCTAACATTTGATGGCCCTAATGGGGTTAGTTGGTAAGTCAACTTCCTAGGTTTGTAACTTTTGCATACAATCTCTATTTGGCGTGCTCATTCCATTTTGAAAGGTCTAGTCATAAAGTACACATTTTGATTGAGCCCGTGCCATAGCCTATGGGTATTTCCGAGGCCCCTGCCACATAAAAAAAAAAAATTGACTTAGGGCCTCAAAATAAGAGGTTCATGACCAGAAAACTATAGAAAAGTTACCAAGATGGAGAATTGTGATTTGATCCAGTGGCATAGGTGGGTGACAACTGATATACATGTAGATCACTATTCCTAGAAGGAATTCATTAAATTGAATTATTTTTTCCTTCATTGAAAAGTGTTGGAGGGAAATAATATCCCTAAGGGATTGTTGAACATAAAAATGTAAGATATTCATCATGTTCTATTAAGTAAAGGAAGAGAGTGCCATTTGATAGCTAACTTTTCTTAACAACAAATGGGTTGAGTTGAGCGGGTTACACATGGGTTAGAAGCCTATAATTAGTTCATTTCCCTTGGTGGGTTCATAGTTTAATGTTTTTTTGTCCCAATGTCCTCATAGTTTGGCTAGTAGGTGTTGAAAATTTCCCACGGCTAGTTTCTTAGACTACCTTATGTTGAAATATAACTACTCTATCATTTTTTTTTTTCTGAATAAGGCTACCTCCATATTAAAACAAAAATATTTTACACCGAGGCCGTGACCTCGTAGAGCTGGCCAAAAATTGCGGCACGATTACAAGCAAAGAATATTTGTTTGCCGAAGTCGAGTAGAGTGTTGTCTTTAGGAACTGTAGAGAGTCTGTTCATGAGTCAGGCAAAAATACCGAAAACCCCATAGTTGTACTTGGAATTGAGAGTTAAGCTGGGCCTATACAACAACCAAAACTTGGAATTGAGAAATAAACCGGAGCTATACGACAACCCAGATAGTAAAACTAGACCTGGTGGTTGTGACCAGCAACACGACCACCCATAACTAAAAATAGAGGTAACTGTGACTGCGACAGAAATTGGAAATTGAAGGCTGGCAGAATGCCCCTTTTGAGTGAAAAACTGGCAGTATGAGCTAATACATTTGTAAACATATTTAGGACAGTGATGAATAAACCTTCTCGAGCTAGCAAAAATCCAAGAAAACCAGAAAGAACCAACCTGCTTAAGCATTGGGAGAGGGATCAGGCGGCTCCTCGATGATGCAGCATCCATATTTGTAATCATCGTCATCATTAGAGGAGCTCGCCTGAAGCTTCATGCTTTGAGGAGATTTGCCTTTACCAGAGCCTGAAGCTTTTCTCTAATTGAGGTTTGTCTGGATGGGGCTTGGTTCGTGACGCAGGTTACCCCGCCAAACCCAGAATCTCTACTCTGTTATGCATACAAAAAAACGCATTTCCTATTCCATCATGTCAACAGAATCCATTCACTGGCAAATTCAATCATGCGGAATCTTGTTTTATGATGTTGTAATCTCATTATTTATAAAAACTATGCTTGGAATTAAACCCAATCCATAACTCAATAAAAAGGTGCGGCCCTGCTACCATTTCAATCTCACAACTGCTCAAATGCAATATTCATCAGCATGCAAATTCATAAGTTTTGAAGCCTTCCATTTCAACTTTCGGTCTGCTCATTTCATATGTACACAGAGTTTGATTAATGTTGATATCAATTCATTCACATCTATCGACTTGACAATAGTGGATTTTGTTAACAAGGCCAGAGTGTTTCCCATTCTCCATCTGGCCTACATAACTCAGGCTTAAAATAACACAGGTACCGGGGCACACAGTTAACGTTTCAACCATATTTTATTTTGATTAAAACAAAATCAAAGTTCCACAATCTGCTCAGAGAATTTACATACCTTCCGTTTCACTGAAAGAGCGCAGACCTCCGTGTTAACCCAATTTCATAGTTCTGTTTATAGTGTTGCTTCTCAAACCAATTGCATTTCACTTACCATTCCGTCAAATTCAAGGATTTCTCCTCTCGACCCTTCGGTTCTACGTTTGTTTTAATAACACGATGACAATCGACCTTTGGAACCACGCCTTTCCTGATGTTGTGGATTGGCTCCACGATTTTAATCATAAACAATTGATTTAACAACGCACCAACGCACCATAATTACTCAGATTTTAATTGCTTGTATCCACCCCCTGATTTAACAACGCACCAACGCACCATAATTACTCAGATTTTAATTGCTTGTATCCACCCCTGTAAAACAAAACTCAACGCAACCTTATATCCTACTCACTCACTTGCTCATTGACCTCTGTCAGCTATTGATTCCAGACAGCGCTTTTTACATATATTTAAAACCATTCAAGTGGGAATTTAACACGATTTTGTATCATTTGATTTCAACGTTATCCCGTGCCCAAATTGTCACACCAATGCTACAACGATTGCAGAAATTAATACTCTACTGCTCACAGAAATATTTCTGAATCGAACCTTGTCCAATTTGAGGTATGTACAGTTCCACACATCAAACAATTTTCAGCCTTACTGTTTCCCTAACGATCCATCAAAATCATAGATTCAATTACATATAAATCCAACACTCATTCACACCAAGATTCAACGCTCGATTCAAGTATTCTGTCTTCAACAGTTTTACATTTAACTCATAAACAATGATTTCACAACACCAAATATTATAAACCTAGTACTCTCAATTTAAAACTCAGTGACAGAAACCACTCCATAAATGTAACCACACAATTCTGAAACCACACTGTTTTTTTTTATTAACAAATGCAAATACTTACAGCGCTGGTCTTTGCCGAATATTCAACATTTAGGCCATCTACAAATTGCCCGAAATCAGAAAACCTCTCAAATCTGAGCTTTCGCTCCTCCCTCCAAATCTCTACAAAGAGTCTCCTTCTTATTACAATTTTCACTATATTTTATCCACTAATTCCTCTAACAATAGATAATGTATTCTCCTATCATTAAAAATCAAACAGAAATCTTCTATTTCGTTGCTTTCAAGCACACCTAGACTAACAACTATTATCTCTACATTTAAATAAGATAATCTCTTATTTATTACAATAACAGACTATTTGAGGAATCCAACCTCCTCAGTAAATCTATTTTTGACCGACAGCTAATGAATTTCACTCTATTTTAGCCACAACATGTGACCATTTCATCACATTGCTGGCTGGGTCTAGATGCTCCTGCATCAAACTCCCAAAGTTTAAATTAACCATGATCTCCTGATCATGCAATTCTGTTCTGTGTCCTCCTGGATCCCATACTTGTCTTCAGGAACAGAGAACTTCTTTTCCTTTCATTTGATTGTTCAACTGAGTCAAATGTTTCTCAGCACCGACGACAATACCTGCATTCACCAATAAATTGTTAGTTTTAAAAAAAAGAGGACCTTTCGGTCTCTTTTGATGCTTCAGGCATCAATCTCCCATCATTGACTTTCTGGACTTCAATAGATCTTGTTTCGAATTGTTGGCCACTTTCGCCTTCATCCTGCTGATTCATGGTTTCCTTAGTGTTCCTACAGACCCAACTTCCTTGTGGATTTTGATCTTCCATTTCACTGCCAAATAACTTCTGCTCGATTCCTTTGATTTCGACATCATATCTCTCAATGTCGTTTTCTGTACCTACAGTTACATCATTATTTGAAAATTTATAACATTCATTCAACTCCATAAATGTTAAAAATATTTCATTTCTATCATGCACAGTAACAGTAATTTCTCCTGGATCAGATTCAACAGGTTTTCCTCCTCCATCAGGTTCCTTTAGCCACCGTTCCAAAAACTCAATTTCCCTCTGAAATCTTTTTAGCACTTCATCACTACCTTTACTCTGGTAATCTTCCTGAGTTATCTTGGTTTCAGCATCATTACATTGAAAACTTTCATCAGCAATTTCATTAAACAAATACATTTGTTTATCTTGGAATTTTTCTTCGGCGTTTCCACTTTTCTCCTGTTCCATAACAGTTTTGAATTGCTGTCTTACTCCCAACAAGACTTCATTTATGATTTCTTCCCGTTGTGATAAATCGTTACCTTCCTTCTCTGAAAGGAATTTTCTACCAAACTTTACCTCAAACGTTTCATTCTCCTTTGTGACAGTTCCATCAGACTGCTCACCATCTTTTGCACATTCTGCAAACATACATAAACTGTGAGAAAAATTGCAAGACTGCATAGCCTCATCTGCTTTTCGCACCAACACATCTTCAGATGCTTCTGAACTATCCAAATAGTTCATGAGATCCTCCTCTTTGATCTCTTTACCCAGACTTTCACCTTGTTCTGGGCCACAAATGGAAACATCCATTTTTAACTCAGACTCTCTGAGTTCTCCACAACTCAACATCTGCTCGAGCTTCCTTAGCTCTTCTGCCAACTGTATGTTTATCAACATTTTCCTCTTTGCATGTAGCTTCTGCCACTTCATCCTCTTTCTCATGGTCCAACCATGTGTCCGATTTTTCACATTTTCCTGCAACAACTCCATTAACAATTCAAGGTGAATTGTTATTTCAACTTTCTCCCGCTCGTACTCTTCATCCGTCAACTGCTCACATATGCCACTTACCTTGGCATTTTCCCTCTCCCTTCCTCTGTTGAGGTCTTTTCCAGAACCTCTGAAATGACTATCAGCATTCATCTTCATCAGTTTCACAATCCGCCATTCACTCACCACATGCAATTAACTAAATTAAAAAAACTTGAATCCTCTCCCAAAGCCGTTCAACACAACCTTCTGTTTTCATTCAGAAAATAAATATTCTTCAATCTCAACAGAGTCAAGCTCTGATACCAAAAATGACGTAGGTTACCCCGCCAAACCCAGAATCTCTACTCTGTTATGCATACAAAAAAACGCATTTCCTGTTCCATCATGTCAACAGAATCCATTCATTGGCAAATTCAATCATGCGGAAGCTTGTTTTATGATGTTGTAATCTCATGATTTATAAAAACCATGCTTGGAATAAAACCCAATCCATAACTCAATAAAAAGGTGCGGCCCTGCTACCATTTCAATCTCACAACTGCTCAAATGCAATATTCATCAGCATGCAAATTCATAAGTTTTGAAGCCTTCCATTTCAACTTTCGGTCTGCTCATTTCATATGTACACAGAGTTTGATTAACGTCGATATCAATTCATTCACATCTATCGACTTGACAATAGTGGATTTTGTTAACAAGGCCAGAGTGTTTCCCATTCTCCATCCGGCCTACATAACTCAGGCTTAAAATAACACAGGTACCGGGGCACACAGTTAACGTTTCAACCATATTTTATTTTGATTAAAACAAAATCAAAGTTCCACAATCTGCTCAGACAATTTACATACCTTCCGTTTCACTGAAAGAGCGCAGACCTCCGTGTTAACCCAATTTCATAGTTCTGTTTATAGTGTTGCTTCTCAAACCAATTGCATTTTACTTACCATTCCGTCAAATTCAAGGATTTCTCCTCTCGACCCTTCGGTTCTACGTTTGTTTTAATAACACGATGACAATCGACCTTTGGAACCACGCCTTTCCTGATGTTGTGGATTGGCTCCACGATTTTAATCATAAACAACTGATTTAACAACGCACCAACGCACCATAATTACTCAGATTTTAATTGCTTGTATCCACCCCCTGATTTAACAACGCACTAACGCACCATAATTACTCATATTTTAATTGCTTGTATCCACCCCTGTAAAACAAAACTTAACGCAACCTTATATCCTACTCACCCACTCGCCCATCGACCTCTGTCAGCTATTGATTCCAGACAACGCTTTTTACATACATTTAAAACCATTCCAGACAACGCTTTTTACATACATTTAAAACCATTCAAGTGGGAATTTAACACAATTTTGTATCATTTGATTTCAACGATATCCCGTGCCCAAATTGTCACACCAATGCTACAGCTATTGCAGAAATTAATACTCTACTGCTCACAGAAATATTTCTGAATCGAACCTTGTCCAATTTGAGGTATGTACAGTTCCACACATCAAACAATTTTCAGCCTTACTGTTTCCCCAACGATCCATCAAAATCATAGATTCAATTACATATAAATCCAACACTCATTCACACCAAGATTCAACGCTCGATTCAAGTATTCTGTCTTCAACAATTTTACATTTAACTCATAAACAGTGATTTCACAACACCAAATATTATAAACCTAGTACTCTCAATTTAAAACTCAGTGACAGAAACCACTCCATAAATGTAACCACACAATTCTGAAACCACACTGTTTTTTTTATTATTAACAAATGCAAATACTTACAGTGCTGGTCTTTGCCAAATATTCAACATTTAGGCCATCTACAAATTGCCCGAAATCAGAAAACCTCTCAAATCTGAGCTTTCGCTCCTCCCTCCAAATCTCTACGAAGAGTCTCCTTCTTATTACAATTTTCACTATATTTTATCCACTAATTCCTCTAACAATACATAATGTATTCTCCTATCATTAAAAATCAAACAGAAATCTTCTATTTCTTTGCTTTCAAGCATACCTAGACTAACAACTATTATCTCTACATTTAAATAAGATAATCTCTTATTTATTACAATAACAAACTATTTGAGGAATCCAACCTCCTCAGTAAATCTATTTTTGACCGACAGCTAATGAATTTCACTCTATTTTAGCCACAACATGTGACCATTTCATCACATTGCTGGCTGGGTCTAGATGCTCCTGCATTAGTTCGTCTTCGGCCGGCCTGTCCAAAGTCGATCTGATGGAACCAGCCCCTTGATTTGAATTGAGCTCGCTTAGCTCGATGGTAACCGTGGCCATAAAGGAAGAAGTGCCATGACTACAGGGGAAACGTAACCGAGCAACGTTAGTCATGGAATGGAAGGAGCTCGGTGCAGTTATGGGTAATCCTCTACCCCTACCCCGGCCACTCCGAGTAGCAGGGTACCTGTCTGAGCGAAGGTCCGGGCCGGAGATTGAAGAGTCTATCGGGGAGGAGGCGGCCTAGTGCCCAATTTTCCCGCGCGAGCTGCCCCTTTTGCAACTCATATGGTGTCACAATTTCGGCATAGCTGGAGAGGCGGAATGGTCCTGGCTTCGTGGAAGACGAAGGAAGCAGGGAAGTGAGAAAACTAACTTGGCTTCAAAGCTCATGGCAGCGAGCGAGAGGCGAACTAAAGAGTAGGGGAAATAGAGGATGGTTTGAAGGCAAAGCCAGAAGCTCCACCAGCAAATCAAAGCCTGGTTTACTTCTGAGAGAGGCCGATAACGAGCCGCTGCAACTGCGATGGAGGAGGAACTAGAGTGGAGAGGATAAACGTGATTATGGCGAGTTGATAGTGCCATGATCAAGAAATTAACCAGCGTAAATGGATGTACTGACATCATTAAAGTCTCATTAAGCTAGAGCAGAGGCAGAGTTATGACCAGAGCCACGTGAGGGTGTGTGGCATTGAAGATCAACCACGCGCTCATCCAAACCGTTGGCCACGTGCCTATGTTGCCGTCAAACACTCGGATCCAGGAATAACTACTCTATCATTATTTATGAACGTGTAATTAATTTTTTATTTTGTTATGGGAATATATCATATTGCATATGTGTATATTTGTGATTAACTTTGAATATGAGCACACACATTCTTTCTTCCTTCCTTTTTTCTTTTTCTAGATTACATTGTATCAGGAAAACACTCAAGTACTTCCATTCATTTCAAGGCTTATACCCATGGTAGAAACTTTAGAGAGCAAGATAAATCAACAATAAGACTCAAAGCCATGATAATGATATACTCAATGTAAGCTCATCATATCTCTCTTGGGTATAGAACCTAGGTAGAGACATACCTTAATCATTTGGAATATACCCAATTGACAAAACATGTTTGCCCCTGCATTTAATTAATTTAAACCTTAAAAAAACATGGATTTTGTTGGATTGCATGGAATTTATTTATAGATTAAAAATTTAAAAGCATTATTTTTTGAGTGTTTGTAGTGTAACTTAAAGTATACTGTGAGAATAATACATTAACAATTCTTAAATTATATTGTTTTATATATTTTTTAAATAAATATAGTTATCTTTTAATTTTTAAATATATTATATATTTATTCACTATTATAATAATTTTCTTATTACATCTATAATTATTACAAGAATATATTTACATTTATCTTTATAATTAAATTTTATCTATATCATTTTATATATATTTGAAATGATATGGTATTTACTTTTGTGTGTAAGCAATAATTCAAAGTTATGTAATAAAGAAGCCAATCACAAAAATTTGAAATGATAAAGAATATTTCATTCTCACCCTATAATATTGGACTACCAATTTTATTAAAACATTATGCTATGATGGAAGTGATACCGTACAGAGCATATTTGTTTCAATTTCAAGATCTTTGTTTCAGTTAAATCAATTCATTAGCGAATCCACCCCACATGTAAAAAGTACCTATATTATATTTATAATGTACCTTATTAATTTTTATAAGAATAATTAATATTTCTCATATTAATTAAATGATTTGGTTTATAAACGTTGATTAATAAATAAAATATTATTAATATTTATAATTAAAAATAAGAATAAGGGATTATAACCAACCATCGATATCGATAAACAAACTATCTGCAAAAGTTATCTTAACAAATCTTAAAACAATACATGAATTTATGGATAATAAATTTATGAATAATAAAAATAAGAATCATTTAAAAAAATGATCTCTGTGTTTTAATTATCTAAATGGCATAAGCATGTTTTTTAACTTTGATGTTATTGAAACTTGAAACATAATATAGTGAGATACACATTATATTTTTAGTCCTTGTGGCATGGGACTATAGTAATTGTTTTTTATGGTTTTGGTATTAGTCTACATAAATTTAAGTTAAAGTTTACTTTTTCTATTTCATAAAGTATGGGTGTTTAACCTATCACATGGATGCATTGATTTCCATGACCAATAAGATTTTTGATCATTTTATTTGGCTTCTTTTCAAGCAAAAGATGTTATAATATCATGGTTAACCAGATTTGTTTGAATCATATTTATGAAACATGAAACTAATGCTAGCATTAGTTCGCTGACATTAAATGTTTGTTTTCTTAGTTGCTAATATCTATATGTATATCTTGGTTAAGTAATTTGGGCATGTGTAAGTAATATGAACACGCCACAACACATGTACCGAACAATGCCAAACCACATGGCTATTTGCATGTGTTGGCCATGTGCATGTGAACCATGGTCTGTGCGTCTCACATAAAACTGTGAACATTTCAAAAGGTTGATTATTTTCTGAAATATGCAAGCAGCCTCTCATGCAGAACTATTTCTTGTTGTCATTTCTTGTTGCTCGGTGATTGGTTTGTTCGCTTGGTGAAAACACTTGCATCACAATACGCTATAGTAGTTAGATATACAACAAATAGAACAAATAGAAATTAGATATAAAACAAATACAACAAACTTGAACCAGCACAAATATATATCAGATTTAGAAGAGGTAAGTGATTTTTATTTTGGAAGTCTTAATACAATATGTTATGTTATTGCTATCAGATATACAAAAAAATTGCATTAGATATACAACTTATGGTTTTATTATCTAAATCAAAGTACCTTGTTGGGATATGGGGTCCTTCTCTCTCGAGTATGACTATGATTAGCTATGATTGACTATGATTAGCTTGCTATGACATTCTAGCTATGACTAGCTACTGTGACTCTGACTAACTAGCTATTATGGCCGATGCTTATGGGCTATGCCTGGCATATGATCCTCAACAAGTGAATTGTATATAATGATGAGTTGTAGTAACTTGCTCTTTTTGCAAAGGTATCACACTTCTTATTCTAGTGAAAGAGGTTGTTTCATTGATCAACTTGGTTTGGCCACTTTGCTTTGATGGGAGGACTTCTTTTTATATGACTTTGCTTTGATGGGACAACTTCCATTATACCAGGTTCAACTTTGCACAGTATCAATGACTAGCTCTAGCTTCACCTTTTTCTTTTCCTTTGTTGTTGGGTTGATAAGTTAAACCTAGATATTCTCTAGATAAGTAATAGCTTCAACCAGACCAATTGGATCAATAAAAAAATCAACCTAACCAATTTCTTGTAGGTATGGATGATAACCACCATCGTAATAGCAACACGAGAGGTATGAGAACTATTAATTATTCCTAGAACTAAATGTATATGACCCTTGGAATTTGCCTTTGGTCAGTAATAAGAAATATATGGCACTTCCAACTTGCGGCTTAATAAATATGATTGATAACTTACCCAAAGGTGCAAATAACTCTAGTTTCGACAGCTAGATCACCATCAGGTTAACACTGCGCAAGGCCAAAGTCTATGCCTGTTACAATCAAACACAAGCAATATAAAATTCAACCTGGCATATTTCTTTCAAACAGATGTGATATATTTCTCTCAAATGGGTTTGATATTTTAGGATTTGGGAAACAAAATATCATTGAGTTCACTAATGACTAGCCTTCTTTTATATAACAAAAGAATTTCTTGGCTAAGAGTGGATGTTCAATGTTAAATGTCTATTTAAATAGGAATAAGCTTATAGATGGAATACTAAATTGCTCCATGAATTGCACCATGTCTTGAAAAACCTGAAAATGAATGAACTACCTATATCTTGAATTTAAATTTGAATAAATGCGAGACTAGAAAAGGGCTCTAAAAGTGAACTGCATTTATCTGCAAAGTTCTAAACAACATTGAGAGTGTGACTTCTAAGACATAAGAGCAGACTTTCTCTGAAAATTTTTAAAGAGGTGCCCATTTTTAAAATCTTTAAGGGTAGCCACAGGTTGAGGGGAATAAACATTCTCTACCCAACCAAGTAAGACCAGGTCATGTAGGTCCTGTATCAATTCTTGGAGGAACTAACAAAAGAAGCAGAGGAGTGGAACTACCAATTAGTTACTAAGATGCTTTGAAGAGTTAACAGATACATTTGAGGAGATTGTTGTTGTCCAACAAATGGAGGAACACAAAGGAGGTGGGGCAGGGACACTTCGATATGACTACTAAATAATAGGAATTGAATTGGCATCAATGCAGTGAACAAATCCGTGGAAAGAACTCTGATAAGACCTGGGCCTACTTAACACCTACCGAGAACTTCCCTGTAATTGAACCAATAATGGATCTGGTAACCTCTCCTTCCCGTCTTACTGGCCCTAGCTAGAGAGCCTTTAAGAATGCCTTTATTGCCCCCTGCTTTCACTTCATTGATATAGTTTGATTTCTTCTACTATCTCGCGCTAGTAACTCCCAAACCAGTCGAGAATATCAGGATTTTGCACCTACAAATCTCTCTAAGTATACATTTATTTCTTCTCATTTGTTGGGTAGACCCAAATGAAAACCATATGCCTAAAACCCCACCAAAATGATGGTTGAATAGAGAAAAAAACCTCATCTAAGAAGCTTTTCAGAAATCGATACAAATTAGACCAACATGGCTTTAATATATTGCTTGAGGCCATTTCTTTTTATCTTCTTTAGGAGAGAGTGTTGTAAATCATCGATGTGGATGATAAGATCAATCTCAGATAAATAGGGGTTCATTTTATTTAAACAATTCTTAAGATAAGAAATCACAAAGGGAGTTGTTCATGAGGTTACCAATGATTTTTTGTGCTCTCTATGCAGAAACTGCCTTTATCTCTAGTGGATTTATGCATGAAAAATATAGGAAACGTGGCACACTCATTTTGATGCGTGATATTATGATCTTCACATTCTTTAGTATTGACATATTTGATTCCATAACTTTACAAAATTTTAACTTCATTTTTTTATTTCCTAAATTCAAAAAAAGTTAAATGAATAAAATAATTTAAAATTTTTTCTAGCCTAGACTCATTTATTTAACTTTGATTAAGTAGAGAAAAATATTATATGCCTTCTTCATTTAGCTTTAATTAAGTAGAACAAAATTATATGAATTCTTCATTTGCCTTTGATTAAGTATAACAAAATATTATATTAGAAATAGGGAAATATTGTGAGAATTATTGCTTAAAATATGTAATGTAATTCAAAGACTTTGTAATGAATTGTCGAAATAAAGACTAGTGGTGTTTGTTGTATAACTAGTTTAGTCCTTCCTATTAGCCGCCATACTTAGTCCAACTAGTTAGTCCTCATGGTAGTAAGAGAGAGACTATCTTAGTCCATTTCCATTTCTGTCAATACTTCCTTTCTTACTTTTCTTAGCCCATATAAATCTACAAATATGATATACATATAGCCTCAACTTAGCTTTCTTTGTTAGGCTTTAGTCCCCTGGCCTCTAGATAGGACTAGAGAGTATTGCCCTAACTTTTCCTTAATATCAGAGTGGTAAGCTAAGAATCGCAGTCTTATTGGCCTTAGTGATGTAATGGTGGTATTCCCGTTTCCTTCAAGCCTACTATAGCTAGCTTTCTAGTAAGCTGACTAGGCCAGGCTAACTTACTTAGCCGTATGAACTAACATTGGACTACTTTCTTTTCTTGTTGAGCCTTAAGTGAAGAAGATAATAAGCAAGGTACGTATTGGTCACTAACTTGGCCTTCAATATTAGATAATAATCTTTCTTTGAACCTTTGGCATAGTATGATTAATTTCAAGGAGATTTTTAAATTTTATTTTGCAACAACCTTTTAAATTGGACTGACAATGCTTTAAATTAACCATTTAGATATAAAATATTTTTTTTTGGGAACCATATTTTAAATTTTAGCAACAATGCTTTTCACACATATCTTTTGCGTCTTTTTTTTGAAGCTTTGCCACAGTCTAATTATTTTTAGTAAACTAGCACCAGGATTTTCTTGAGCGTAGCGAGCCTCCCAAGGGTAATAAAGAATAAGGTAGTGGGAATAAAGAATATATATTTTTTAATAGTTTTGGTTATTCGCTACTGAAAGGATTTATTAATAGGTTTAGCTATTTCCTTTTTTTAACTCCCCATCGAGGTTAATATCTCATGTCCCAATGCAAGGTACAATATCATGTCACAATTCGAGGTACAATCCCCATCCATTTTCTATTAACCATTGCACTTACGCATATGGAACACACAACATTCTTACATCGATTTGACTTAAGGGATGAATAAACAAACAATTCTTACTTACAATGCAAGGATGAGGATCATACAATAGACACTTAGTGGTCATAATCAATAGTAGCTAGACATTGTCAGTCGGGAAGCACCAAGCACATTGAAACTAGAAGCACTTGCAATAGTTTCCCCTATTGATCAGGAACCAGTAGGGGATTGCTTACCTTCTACCATGCACACTAGAAAACTAGCTTTACAAATGATCGGATTAGAGGTGATAATTTGAGATACTTTCTTTAATTATGCATCAATGAAACTGACATCAGGGAGTATACTTTACAAAATTCATTGGTTGGCAGTTTGTATTACCTTTTGAAGCCTACTTGATTACTACCAATTCCATGCTACCTATAATCTGTGTTCAATCACTTCTAGTAGTAATAAAGGCTTCTATGGTTGGATGGATGATACGATTGTTGTAGGGGTGATTGTGATTCGATGATACGACTTTTATGGAGCCTGCCATAAAGTTTATCATAGTCATTTAGCAAGATATCAACATACAATTATCAATCTCAATCGATCGATCAAATAGAAAACCCATAGATGAAGGCGCATGCAGGAAAACTGATCGGATCAAGCCCCCTCAAGACAGGGACTTGCTACCCTCCAGCCTTCCTTGTTTTAAGTATGTAACCACATAATTTCACCCCTTCATAGAAGCTAATAAAGTTTATAATAGATATATATATATATATATATTATATATATAGATATAGATATATATATATATTATATATATATACGAAAGTTAACAACTATTTAAAAATTATTTAGAAAATGATTGGATTTTAGATCAAATTTTAAGAATAAAGGTTTTTTCTTTAAGATGAACATGTAAAAATTCTTGATATCCTTGGATTTTTTGTAAAATCACTTCTTCCTAAACAAATAGCTCAACCATCATACCACAAGAAAAAAAATGAAAACACACAAATTTAACCAATATATTATGATATGTTTTATTAATATGATGTGGAATTATATGTTGAAGTAGCCTTTTGAGTTCTAAAAATAGTTTTTTGGAAGTTCATAGACAACCATGGCTAATGACACAATTCGTTGGGAATATAAGAGATGGTGATAACAATGAAATGTCCCCTCACACAATAGTAAATTACTATAATAGAGTACATTTGATAGTTGGTTTGAACCTCCCTTTTGATGTCATGACCCAACAAATGATGGTTGAAACTACTAAAAAAAATTGAACTGTAGATGGAAAATATGACCTCCAAAAATTCCCATGATCTCTATTTGTACCCGCAACCTGGTAGTGCGATGAATCTTCATAAATAAATACATGTGAAATATCTAAGTAATATTTCCTTCTGATTAGCTAGGGTGGATTTGCTACACCACTGAAACCAATTTGCTCAAAGGTTTCACCTTTAACACTCCAAAGCCACAAGAAATCTCTTAAATAAATATGAGGAAATCATTATACATGTCAAAAGAGTGAGCTCCATCTCCCTTTTATCATCAAAATACCATGGGTCATCATAATACCTTTTTGGCTAAATCAATTTCACCTTCACATGTTTCTTTTTCGCCCAAATGACATTTAAATAATTAAATTAATTGATCCCCTTTTTTATTGAATATAGCATACCCAGAATCAAATAAGCTACTAATTCATTCTCTTGGAGTAATCATTTGAAGAGGGAAATTACATTTTTCCCTTCCCGAGATTGCTTGTCCTCAAGCAGCTGTAAACTAAGATGCTGCAAAATTTTCTCTCCTTCCCACATAGCATCCTCTACTAGCAATTATTTCCACTTGATAAGATACTCTTTGATCACTCTGTGCCTTAATTTTCTTTCCCTAAATTCTAGAATCTCCTGAAGGATCAATACCAGTTGCCCCTCCTTGTATAGTAAGTTTAGCTCTACTAAAGTAATAACCTATTGTCTTAGTTCCTTCTTGAGGCATGATACATGAAAAGCATTTGGATCTTTCTCCCCTCTAGCAACTCAATCTCTTAATATACTTCCTAACTCTCCTAATTACTATGTAGAGACCATAAAAGTGTGATTTCAGATTTTTAGTACCACTTTTCTTCAAAGAAGATTGTTTGTATGGCTACAGCCTCAAGAAAACCAAGTCTCCTATCTCAAAGTTGTGCTTAACCATATGCCTCTTTGCCTACATTCTTTATTGGTTCTGGGAAACATGCAAGTTTTCCTTAAGGATATCCTAGCTTTCTTGTATCCAATCCCTTTTATCCGCAAACACCAAAGATAGAAATGAAGGAGCATCGTAACCTTACAATGCTCGAAACAAGGTCATACAATGGACATGTAGTAAGTGGTGTTCTAGTAATGTTCTCTTAGATGTAGCCACTTAATCCATGCCTTCTACTGTCCTAACACATAGTTACACAGACACACCACAACCCATAATTTTGCAATCTTAATTTGGCCATCTGTTTAAAGGTGATAACTAACACTAGGATTCAACTCAGTGCCATCCAATCTGAAATTCTCCTATCAAAATGCATTGATAAACTTGTCCTGACCACTAGCAATGTACTTAGGTAGCCCATGGAGCCTAAACACCTCCCTTAAAAACAACTTTTCCACCTATGTTTCCTTATACTCCGATGAAATTGCAAATAAATGTGTGAACTTGATCAATCGATTAACAAATACATAAATCCAATCTTGGCCTTGTACCTTCAGTAGACCTATGATGAAATCCATTAACACACTCTCCCATTTATGTTCTAAAATGGGCAAAGGATGTAATAATCATGTACGATGAGTATGCTTTGACTTGTTCTATTGACAAGTCATACACTTCTTCACATGTCACAGCACATCATCCTTAAGGCTCTTCCATGAGAATCTCTTTCTAATATGTATGTAAGTTTTGAAGTATCTAGGGTGTGCTGCCAAAGGTGTATCATGAATATCCCTCATAATCTTCTCCTTAACTATGGACTCAGGGACAAAATATATTTCATCTTTGTAGAAGATAATTTCGTCCACCACTTTGTACCTATCATCCTAAATGTCACCATCCATCAACTCATAAGAAAAATTATTCTTCGAATATTCCACCAACAGGCATGATTTCCAATCAATAGAAACTCCATAAGGAAACTTGATGCTATTTTCCTAGAAAGGGAATTAGCAACAATATTTTTCAAAACCATAGTGTGGTAGAGTATGTATGCCTTTGTAGACTTAGTATTTAAATCATTGCACGTAGAGGTGGGTCCCTTTTCCCACAAATAATGGGGTCTCATACAACAATGTGGTGTTTCTCTTGGCCGTGACCTTAAAATTAGATAATAATAATAATAATATACTCAATTTCAAAACTACAATATTGCATCTTACTCACCCATTTATGCTACCTCAAATTCAAGTCCTTTTGTTCGACAGAATATTGGAAACTATTGTAGTTAGTCCTAACCACAAGTCCACCACCAAGCAAATATTGTCTAAACTTCAAAAAAGCATGCATAATGGCAAGCAACTCATTGTCATATATGGAGTACAACCTCTCTAGTTCCCTAAGCTTTTGACACTAAAATGTTATTGGATTTTTTTCTACATCAAGATATCTCCTATACCCTCTCTCAAAGAATCACACTCAAGTACAAAGGGTTGAGTGAAATAGGGAAGTGCCAATACTGGAAAAGTGCTCATCATCTGCTTGAGCTTCTCAATTTTCTGTTGAGATTCCTTTGTCCATCTAAATTCCCCTTTCTTCGTATTATCTATTAAGTGTGCACCGAAATATTAAATCCCCTTGATAAATTTCCTATAATAGCTGCATAATCTAATGAATCCATACAAATCTATAAGGGTCCTAAGTGATAAACAATCCAATATGGCCTGGATATTCTTCTCATGTACTTTCACCCCTTGTGTACTAATCACATGGCCTAAATATAAATATTTTTCAGAACAAATCACATTTTGATTCCTTGGGATATAATTATTGCTCCCCTATAATGCCCAATATCTCATCTAAATGCCTCATGTGATCTTCCCATTACTTATTGTATATAAGAATATCATCAAAGAAAATCAATAGAAACTTCCACAATTTCTTGTTGAAGATGTGGTCCATGCAATACTAGAAAGTGGCAGGTACATTAGTCAGCCCAAATGGCATCACAAGGAACTCATAATACACATAGTGACACCAAAAGGAAGTCTTGAGAACATCTTTCTCCCTAACACACTCTCCCATTTATGTTCTAAAATGGGCAAAGGATGTTATAATCATTTACAATGAGTATGCTCTGACTTGTTCTATTGATAAGTCATACACTTCTTCACATGTCACAGCATCTCATCCGTAAGGCCCTTCCATGAGAACCTCTTTCTAATATGTATGTAAGCTTTGAAGTATCTAGGGTGTCTTGCCAAAGGTGTATCATGAATATCCCTCATAATCTTCTCCTTAAGTGTGGACTCAGGGACAAAATATATTTTATCTTTGTAGAAGATAATTTCATCCACCACTTTGTACCTATCATCCTAAATGTCACCATCCATCAACTCATAAGAAAAATTACTTCGAATATTCCACCAACAGGCGTTATTTCCAATCAATAGAAACTCCATAAGGGAACCTATTGATATTTTCCTAGAGAGGGCGTTAGCAACAATATTTTTCAAAACCATAGTGGGGTAGAGTATGTATGCCTTCGTAGACTTAGTATTCAAATCATTGCGCACAGAGGTGTGTCTCTTTTCCCACAAATAAGGGGGTCTCATACATCAATGTTGTGTTTGGCTTGGACATGACCTTAAAATTAGATAATAATAATAATATACTCAATTTCAAAACTACAATATTGCATCTTACTCACCCATTTATGCTACCTCAAATTCAAGTCCTTTTGTTTGACAGAATATTGGAAACTATTGTAGTTAGTCCAAACCACAAGTCTGCCACCAAACAAATATTGTCTAAACTTCACAAAAGCATGCATAATGGCAAGCATCTCATTGTCATGTATGGACTAAAACCTCTCTGGTTCCCTAAGCTTTTGACACTCAAATGTTATTGGATTTTTTTCTACATCAAGATATCTTCTATACCCTCTCTCAAAGAATCACACTCAAGTACAAAGGGTTGAGTGAAATAGGGAAGTGCCAATACTAGAAAAGTGCTTATCATCTACTTGAGCTTCTCAATTCCTATTGAGATTCCTTTGTCCATCTAAATTCCCCTTTCTTCGTATTATCTATTAAGTTTGCAGCCAAATATTAAATCCCCTTGATAAATTTCCTATAATAGCTACATAATCTAATGCATCCCTACAAATCTATAAGGGTCCTAAGTGATAACCAATCCAATATGGTCTAGATATTCTCCTCATGTACCTGCACCCCTTGTGTACTAATCACATGACCTAAATATAAATCCTTTTCAGAACAAATTCATATTTTGATTCCTTGGCATATGATGGCTGCTCCCCTATAATGCCCAATATCTAATCTAAATGCCTCATGTGATCCTCCCATGTCCTATTGTATATAAGGATATCATCAAAGAAAATCAATAGAAATTTCCACAATTTTTTGTTGAAGATGTGGTCCATGCAATACTAGAAAGTGGCAGGTACATTAGTCAACCCAAATGGCATGACAAGGAACTCATAATACCCATAATGACACCAAAAGGAAGTCTTGAGAACATCTTTCTCCCTAGCCCTAATTTGATGATATCATGATTAAAGTTCAATCTTAGAGAAGTATATTGCCCCATGCAACTCATATAATAGCTCCCAATGCTAGGAATGGGATACACATTATTGATTTTTTTATTTATTTAGAGCCCGATAATCAATATACATCCTCATAGTGTCATCCTTCTTCTTAAATAATACTATTGGAGAAGCGAATGGACTAAAGTTGGGTCTAATATTTCCCTTCTCTAACAAATCCTTGATCTCCTTCTCTTCTCATATTTGAACTTCTTTGGGTGCCTATTTTAGTATTTATTAAGAATTTTTCCCCTTATTGTAACCCAATGGTGTGCTCAAATCCTCTATCAAGAGGTCTCCTTAGAGGGATCTCCCAAAAAACCTAGTCATGTTTTCTCAACAACAAATGAATGTTTACATGATAATGTTGGCTACCATTTGAAGGTTTCTTTCTCATAATGAGACACTCTACTACCCAAGATACATCACCATGCCTAAATATGATTTCCATTCACTTGGTTGGAAAAATCTTAGGGGTACCATTGAACATTCCCCTCAAAAATGTTCTCTTACCATATGTTGTAGTGAATGTCATATCCATTGTTTGGTAGTCATTCAAGTGTTTCCCTATATAATGAAGCCACTAAAAACCCAATATGCAATTAGTGTATGATAGTTCAACCACATAGAAGTGTTCAGTAATAATGTAGTTACTCATCATCAAATCCACCCATAGAACTTGTTTTGTGCATGTCAATTGTACCCATCAACTACCACAACATCGAATCCTTAAACGTCTTCTATGAGAATGACTCTCCTGGCCACCAAATTTGCATCAATGAAGTTGTGGTTTTCCCCACCATCAATCAATATAGTGACACATTGTCCTAGTACTATTCATATGACCCTTAAAGTGTGATATATAAGGATTCCTATAGAGAAATTATAGCTCCACCCTTAGTCTCCACACATAGCTACTCATCATATGTATCATCATGTTCAATTCCATCAGCCTATCCTACTTCCTCTTCACTCTCACTATCTAAGAGCACCTCTATGTAATGCACCTTTCCCTTCCCTATGCACATGTGACTCAGTTCCAAAGGCTTCTTATAGCTAAAGCATAGTTTCTTCCTTCGCAATTCCTTCCAAGTCTCATCATCCAATAAGTCTTTCCCATCTCACTCCTTCTGGAAGGAATTACTATCTTTATTTTTCCAAGAAAGGAATGGTTTGGGAGAAAATTTATTCTTTGGTACTACGTCCTCCATGTCTCAGGTTTTGATGATAGCATCATGTAGATATTTTTATTGGAAGGACTTAACCCAACTATGTAGGGGTTTGGATAATCCTTCAAAAAATGGATAATTAGTCTGTTCTTAGACACATCTGTCACCATGACTGCAAGCCTCTAATAATAATAATATATAAATAATTTAAAGAAAGTTCTAATTTAATTAATTATTATGATTTTCTTATCTTAATAACTTTTGATTGAAGTAATGGTTTTGATGTGTGATGATCTCTATGATAAAGTGGGGGTCGAATCTTCATAGTTAAGAATCTTATTAAAAAAAAATTAATGTATATATGTTTAACTTATATATCAATTATTTTTTATCATTAATAATAACAATAATAAGATTAGCAAAAGGAAGCTAAGGTATTATAAGGAGATGAACAACCCCACTCTTGTTGACCATAATTATATTTCATACTTGACTAATACTAAGAAGAAAATGAACATTGTGAAGACAAGAATTAACTTCCAGGAGCTTCCAAGTGAAACTAGGCATTGGTCTATCCCCAAAGCACCTTGGCATGAAATAATTTGTCATCTTTGCCATACCAAAAGTGTTTAAGATAAAAATAACTTTCTCTTGGAGTGTTTGACTCTTACTCACATCCATTCTCATTTCCAAAACATTCACCACACTACCGACATTCTTCACTTGTTAAGTCAGCAAAAATATATCGATCCAGGAATGCTTCTTTCCCTTCTTGTTATCATAGAAATAAAATATTAAAGAGTCCCAATTAATCTCTTACTTTCTTAAGGTCTTATTCATCATCATTATCAATAATTTTAAATAAAGTTCAGGGAGGCTGGAGCAGGAGGGCTTATTTTTCACCTCGATGAAGAACCAGAGATTAAATATGCATTGGGGTTAGGGATCTCAACCAACAATATGACTAAGTACTTAGCTATTAGGCAAGGATAAATTGGCATTAATAAAAAAAAAAAAAACTAAGAGTTGATGGTTTTTGGCGACTTTATGCTCGTAATCCAAAATGTTTGTAAAGTTCAAAATGACTCATTTTCTATACAATCTCCCATGTTACATCGAATATGTTTGTAAATTTCCAAGTTAATGCCATTGAGTTTTTTCATGTTAAGAGGAATCTCAATGTTGTGTTGAAAATAGATGTCTCTACCCTAACCTAATGCATACCATAAGTATTCAAACTCAAAATTCATTCAAAATAGTTCTTACTCTAAAAAAATGGCACTAAAGAAAACTTGAAATGGGAGCAATCCCAATGGAAAATCAATAAATATCAAAGGCAGAGGTTGATATTCCCAATTTTGAACTAGGTATCTACAATTAAATTTTAACGATGGATTTGGGATGGTGTCTAGAAATATGTGTCCAAGGCTTGGATGTTAGCCAAGTGGACAAAGATTTTTAGTTATGTTAGTCAAATCCTTGGAACCATAATGTTCCATGTACATCCCTATTTATTAATGGATATAGTATCTAGTAGAAGTAAACTCGAGTTTAAAGGGGAGCAACTGACATCGAGAATGTGTGCATATGAAGGAAAGAGTACAATTATTAAATTTGGACGATTGCGATTAGTTACAATTCCTACTTCCAAGACACAACAATCTAGAATGGATCCTTAAAAATCACTAACGAGGGGCAATCATGGAAAAGGAGTTAATTCAAGTCATAATAGTGTAATGAAGAGCTTGTACGAGGATTGTCAACATTTAGTTGAAGAGCAAGGCATGCCCTCAACAGGACTGACCTTGAATTTCTATGAAAAGGAAGCGAGCTCCATTGTTACTCCAAAGCTATGGTTCAGGGCTCTTAACATTGCAAAAGGTAGAGAGGCATATTGTGATTGTAGGATGCAGTCCTCGTGTGCAGAGAACAACGAAATAGACCAACACTTGGTCCATATGACAACATCTATGCATTTTATAATCAATTTGATGGTTAAACAAGAGGAAATGAAGCAGACTCGAGAGAAAGCTCAACTTGTTCTATTACATTAGAACAAGCTGAAACGTGTGCTCTCATTCCACTGATCTTCAAACTTGAACAAATCATTGTAGTGCCATTTCTTGATGATAAGGAATGGACGTTCACAGAGCATGAGGCACCCATTATGGAGGTACTAGAGCAGCATGCTTTAAAGATCGATGAAGTGAGCAAGGACCTGGCCAATGTCCTGTGTTTTCAATGCTCAAAAGTGCCTAAAAATGTTGATGCCTTTGTCTCAGGAGAAATGGTTGAAGACTAATCTCTTTAGGGTTTTCTACAAATTTTATAAGTTCATTTGTGTTACAGTTACTATATGTAATCATTGTTGGTGTTTTAAGACATTTTTGGCCTTTTATGATCAAAGTAGAAGAATATTATGATCAAAGTAAAAGAAGATTGTGTATCAATTGTAAAAGGTTATGGTTTTCAAACCAACTTTATATAATGGAAAGAACATATTACTATTTAAAAAAAAATAGAATAAATAAAGTTATAATCTAATTATTTTATGATTTTTTCTTTAATTTTAAGAATTTTTTATGAAGTAAATGTTTCGATAGTTTATTGCTTATTAGAATTTACTATCTATTTAATTGATATGGAAATTTAGAGAATTTAGATGGAAAGGTATTGTTTCATTTTTTTTTGCTAAAGCAAGATACGGTCCTTCTATTAACTTAGGAGAGTGAAAAATTACAAATCTTACACAAGATACAACAAACTCCCACAAAGGGAGAGTGAAAACATAGAGGTTCAGACTCCCACAAATGAAGAGTGAAAAAACTCCAAGAATCGACAAAACCTCCAAAACACAAACAGGAACAAAGTCGAGACTGCCCTGGAATCGAAAGCGGGCAAGTGGAAACAAAGTCCACTCCCCAAAATCCACCGAAGATCTGACTCCTAGTGATCTAGCGGTCAAAAAGTAACTCGCGCGGAGGCCAATCCCACAGAAAAACCCCAAGTAGCACGATCAAATATAACCGTTGATCTAATACTTCGAATCCAACGGCTGGTATCCATATCGCGCTGCTTAAAAGACCACAGAATAACATGTGATGAAGGCGGTTTACTTTTCCAGTCCTCTGCCACGTGTAGCATCCTAAGTGGAATCACTAGCTTTTGGAAAAAACTGGCTTTGGTTTAGAAAGCGCCCGATGTGGGTGTTAAACCACTGGTGGTTTTGTCCTTTCGAGCCCACTAAAATGCACACCAAAAGGTGGTCGTAGGTCAGCCTCCTCTGGATCCGACGACCACAAAACAAATCAGACCTCACATCCACTCGTGGAATACCTAGCAAAGAAGGCGGTAAACATTGTTCTCCCCCCTGTGCGCGTCGTAAGCTGAATGGCATAGCTTGTCATCCGAGAAAACCACAAAGGGTGCCAAGAGTAGGTCAAATGTCTCCAACAGCTTTTGACCCCAGTAATGTCTTATTTTGACCTTCGTCGCCTTGTACAAGGAAAACCTATCTGAAAGGATGGCCTCCTACATGGAATGCCATAATAGTGGAGTTGTCGCTCTGTGGCACTCGTCTCACATGGAATCTCTTCACCTATGAGCAGACAACTGTTGTCTCGATTTTAGCCTTTGCTTCTAGATGCACCCTTAGATAACCAACAGTTCATATCCTCTGATGAACTGTCTAAATTGAAATTATTCATCGGTGACATGAGATAAGATTCTGTCTCTTGAATTTTCCTAAAACTATTTCCTGTCACTAAGGGCTTGAGATGAGCATTCCTTCTTCATCTTGTCACCTGTTACCTCCTCCCACCAGTAGCACAAGTTGAAATGTTTGTTTTGAACCCCCTCATTGGAAAGCCAGTTTGCAACTTTGTTGCCTTCCCTGCGGACATGCACCAACCTAAGAGTTCGTAACACCCTTGGGTGTGATTGGGTTCTTTGGTAGACTTGTAGAAGCTACCAGTGGCTTGATATTTTCTCAAGTGTAGCACCAACATTAACCCTCTTCACAGAATTTATGACTAATTATGAGTCAGCCTCAATGATGACATTGTGAATGTTGTGCTTGAGCAGTATTTCCAAGCATAGTTCCATTTCCATGAGCTCAACCATGTTTTTGGTAGCTTTTCCTAGATAACTATGGAAGATGACCAGAATGTTTCCTTCCTTGTCCCTCAAGACCCCTCCATAACCTACTTCACCCAGATTTCCTTTAGAGGCCCCATCAATGTTAAATTTTAAAAAACCATGAGAAGGGGGATGCTAGGAAGCTTTTCCAGCAGAGGTATTCTTGTTGATCTGCATAGAACACTGAGGGAGATGGGCCTTAAGCTCTAAATTCTCCAAGATTTTGGCCTCTCTTTGTCCTATGAGTTTTCCAGTATCAGCACCTCCTAGGATATGCACAGACTCTTTGAGTTGTTTAAGGATTAGCTTTAGAATGTTGTTCACCGGGCTCACCTTATCCTTGAAAATTATGTTATTTCTCTCCTTCCAAACATTCCATATTAAGAACCCTGGGGTCGGCGCTTAGGTGGAGGTTATTATCTCATTCTCTGAAAAAAAATTCCTCCAGTTTATCAATGTAGCAATGATGCCATTTACATTTTTGTTTATCTACTCAAAGATATCACCAACCCAGTGCCAACGTATTGTGGTGAAAGAGCATCTGTTCAAGAGATGATTAGTGGTTTCTTCTTGTTGTCCACATAGGTGACATCTTGAGGGGCCAACAAAGCCTCTTTTCCTAAGGTTATCCCATGTCAGAATCTTGCCCTGTAGAAGCAACCACTTGAAAAGTTTGACTTTCATCCAATGAGGATTTTCCTAGAGTTCTTTCCACTTTTTATTAATGTTTGGATAGTTAAGTCTTGTGTCTATCCTTTTGGCCTCCTTAAGGATGAAGAGAATTGTCTTATTCTTTCCCCATCTTAATTGATCTTCCAAGGTTGAGGTTAAGATTTTCCTCTTTTCCAAAATATCGTTAAGGGCTATAGCTTGAGTATGCATCCTGCCCATTTCTCTGTAATCTGGAAGTTTCCATATTCTCCATTTCTCATTATTCCTTGAGTGATCCTGTTGGAGAGGTAAATCCCCTCTACGGATAGAGGCGATCCCTACTAGCCCAAAGGGGGTCTAGCAACAATCAAACAATGCTACACTGCAGGTTCCTAGTTGTAATTAACAAGT
>APFE030893604.1:0-20000 GCA_000404065.3 Pinus taeda | reverse complement strand
AAAAAGATAGTAAAAAAACTTGCAATTAAGAAGCCACAAAGAACAAATTCAAGCATTCAAGTGACATCAAGTTTGGAGTCAAAAGGAAAATTAGAGTCATAAGTCAAGTCAAAAGTGCATTTAAGTTTGAGTTGTTATTTGTAATTGGGTGCACGATCAATAGAGACTGACACCCAGAGTCTGGTCAATTTATTGACAATTTGAAGGGATATTATAACAGTTTGCAGCTTATGCAAGGGAACAAGGAGATGAAGATGACTGTGGATAGTCATTTGCAAATCCAGCGAAGAGCCATAACGATGCCATAAAAGTTGATGAATAGTTTGAGAAAGAGATCGTTGAGTTGAAGGCATGAATTGACGTGTCGATGGAGTTGCTACAAAATCAGAAACATGGATGGACAATGAAGAAGTCATCTAGATGGCCAATCAAGCAATTGATTGCAAGAAAACAAAAGCACAAGTTGAAATTTTTTCTAAGGGAAATAGAAAAACTCGAGATAATTGAGATGAATGTATGCATTTGTGAACCAGAACAAGGACCGATGCTTGGTGAGGACGATGATGATGCTGAAATGAAATCTGTTGAAATGAACATGGGTTCGATTCCCATAGGTGGCGCCACAAATTGTTTGGAGGATCAACATAAAGACTAGTGGACAGAATCATCTGTCGAGACTATAAAACCTTATGTTTTTAAATTTGATAATTGGTGTGTGGATGCAGAATGTGTTGAAGATGATGGAAAAGACACTAATTACGTTTCATGCAGGGGTGAAGACCAATCTATTGAAATGATTTCTGAAAAATATCGTAAAATGCTTATGAAATGTGAAGAAGAATTACAATTGCTAGAAAAGATGTTGATGGAACTTGAATCCAAGCAAGTTTCAAATGAAGAAGAAAAATGCTCAAGCATGCTTAACAATGAAAATGTGGAACCTGAGATAAAATGTAATTTGCAATTTAATTTTGTGGATGATAAATTCCAAACTAGTAACACTAAAATTCAATCTAAAACTAGATTGGATATTGAAATTGAAGAATTAGGGAATGGAAAAAACACATAAACGAAAATATTGTGAGATGAAGTAGAAGGAGAACAACACGATACATTTGACTTCTCGAGTATATAACAATAAAGAAGGGGGAGAATTGCAACATAAATTTTGGAAACTCGGCCAATTAAAAGTCACAACCATTGAAGCGGAACAACAAAGAATGGATGATCAACAAAAAACTAAAGTTTGGGATCCAAGAGGAAATTTATCAACTTATAAAGACATATGGTTGGGAGACCATGATTTTCTTTTACCTAGGGAGTCTAATGTAAGAGCATCTAACCTAGGGTAACATGTTTACTGACAGAGTTTGATTCATAAGTTAGGATTTACTTATTTAATGTATTTTTCCTATAGTTTTAAGAGAAAATGAGAATTATTGTAATTAGGAGAAAGTTCGACAGTATTTTTGAAGAGTTGAGATATTTGAGGGTTAGTTAAATCTCATCTAGAGATAAGGGATTAGGTGAGAGTATTTATGGATCATGAGAGATACTGTGGGTGTTTGTTTAGGGTCTAGAACCTACTTTGGGTTCAAATCCACTTGTATAAATCTAGGTAAGCCATGAGGCATGTAAGTGTAGGAGTGAGAGAGAGGAATGAGTGTGATGGGGCCAGCCCACGTGGTCCCGTCGTCGCTCCCTTTCAACTTGGTTTGTACTGTCGTTTGATCTTTATGTACACTGGATTTTGGATAGAGATATTTTGATTATTAATCTGGGCTCAATTAATTGTTTGTTTACGAAATGTACATTGGCAATATATGTGATGGACACTTGTATTGTGTTGGGATTCTAAACCCCGCCCTCGTATAGGGTTTCCGCCACCTTTGATTTCATTTGTGTTCTGTATTAGTTTTTCTTCCTCCTTCTGCGAGCTCTCGGCGATTTGGTGATTTTTACAGTGATTCTCTTCTGCGATTCTTTGTATTCAGTTGAAGCTTGGTTCCCGGATTCTTTGTGACACGAGTTGGTAGTCTGCAGTTTCGATGGGAGTTCTATTAGTTGGTCCGGGGTTTTGTTGGTCTGAGTCTGTTGAGATGTATGCTTGCGGCGGTTCTCACAGCACCGTTTGTTCGATTCCTGTTGTGGAAGTGTCTCGGTCGTTTGCAGAACTATGGAAACCTGGTAAGGCTCGTTCCCTTTTTGTATTTAGACTATCCCAGGGTTTCCTATTATCGATTTCTTTTATGGGTTTCTGCCTCTGTGCATCCTCTATTCCATTTATGGTCTGGGTCTTCAATGTCGTTACCTCTGTGTGTTGATTTTTCTTTTGAATGTGGTTCTGGTCTCATTCTACAGCAACGGTTCGGCTCAGGCACGGTCTCGACAAAACAATGGTGTCATTCTTCGTCGTTTCCTGCTCCAATGCAACTGATAAGCTTTCTCTCTCTGTTATTTCGCTTTACCTGTTCCTCCTTCGGCCTCTAACGACTTCGGCTCCTTGTGAGCAGGGAAAAAGTTTGTGGTTGTGTTGGTCACGGATCCTTCGGTAGGTAAGTGGAACCACTATAGCTTCGGCTTGTTCTAAATTAAAATTGTTTCGAAATCTTGTATTACCTTTCACTGTATTCTGACTCTCATCCTATGGTTTCTTCTACAGGTGCAGCGACCAAGGGTTTCGGTGCTGGGACCTTCGACTATTCCAAGAAAGTTCTGGGTAGCATTGTTTTATTTGTCTGTGACTTGTTTGCCTGAGTCTCTCGGCGTATGAGTTGGTTTAGCTGTAGGCCTCGAGCCACTATTATGTTGAGTCCTGTTTCTAGACAGGGTCTTTGTCAAGTCGTAAGAGTCGGTTTGGAAAATGTATGGGATTTTTTTAATTTACGTGGATGAGGGTTTACAGTTCCCAAATCCGCAAACTGGTTCGTTCTCAAGTTGTTTTTAAATATGGAATATGAATGGACATTATCTTGATGACTGTAAATGAATTTCTAGAACTGAAATTTTCATTATGCTGCTAAGATTTGCATACCTGGGTTATATTATGGTTGTTCTTTTCGCTATGATGGCAAACTCTGTCTTTTCATATGTAAAGAAATGTTTGGACGATTCTCGTTACGCGTTTTGGTTCCTCTGTTGATACTGCTTGTAGACAAGCGCTGCTCTTCTTATTTGAATTCAACGAATTCGGTACTCGAAGGTCTCTTTTCTCTAATTAGTCCTGTGACCATGCATTTACGACATTCACACAGTAGTTTCTCTGTTAAAATATTTTCAGACACGAATGGGACACTATGAGGATATGTGCACAGAAAATTTGGTATTTTTATTCTTTACTTTGAATACTTCTCCTTCTGTTCTGAACCCCTGTTTGTGCTTTGTTTCACTCTTTAATAGCACTGTTACAACTATTCTAACTGCTGTAGTTTGTCCAGTTTGTCAATTAGTTACAACAGTTAATGTTCATACTGAATTTTGTTTGATTTTCCAGTACATTTTTTTTTTCATGACTTTTTACAATAACAACTTAATTGTTTCAAAAAAATGACCCTAATCTAAATATTACTATTCCTAATTACAACTTATTACAGTACCCTCTAAATAACTTGATAAAAGAAAAATAAATTAAAAGAAACAAGTATGTTTCCCACTACATGAATCAATCCCTCTGTCCTCTTCAGAAACCATATTCCCTTACTTGTGTCTTTGCCCTGTCAGCTAGATGCTCCTGCATCAGGCTCCCGGGGTAAAAGAAATTCATGGCTCCGTTCCATGAGCTCCTCCACCGAATAGCCAGCCTTCCATATCTGTGCTGCGTCGAGCCATGAGCTGTCCTCCATTGGACGGTCTCTCCACTTGACGAGATATCACAAATATTCCTTGCTACGTGTCTTCTTAGCTACCTGTGTGCTGAGAATTCCTTCAATATCATGGGATTGAGCCGAAGGCATATGCCTCATCCAAGAACTGTCTCCAACTTGGGTGTCCCGTTCTGGCCATACCACATTGTCTTCCTCCACTTGGGCAGTATATGGAAACAAATCCGCCACATTGAAAATAGGTGATATGCCTATATCAAGTGGCAGTTGATTTTCATAGGCGTTGACTGAGAATTTACGCAAGACTTTGCAGGGACCAATTTTTTTAAACTTTAATTTATTATACGTACCCTTAGGAAATCGTTCCTTGCGCAAATGTGCGAGGACCTCATCTCCGACATTAAATTGTACTTCCCTTCGCCTTGAATCTGCTTGCTATTTGTATTTCTGTACGTTGTCCTGCAATTTTAATTTTACCTATGCATGTAGTTTGCTCATTGCTTCGGCAAAATCTTCTCCATCTGCGTTTCTTCGTTCTAATTTTCCCAAATCTCTCAATTCATGTATTCCCCGAGGGTGCATGCCATACAAGATTTGGAACGGGCTATGTCCGGTGCTACGATTGGGCGAATCGTTATAAGCGAATTCCGCCTGTGCGAGAGCACGATCCCATAACCGTGAATTTTCCCCAGTCAAACTCCATAACAAATTTCCCAAACTCTTGCTCACCACTTCCGTTTGCCCATCAGTCTGCGGGTGATACGCAGAGCTGAAGTTCAGGTGCGTGCCCTTCTTTTTCCATAGGGTGCGCCAAAAGTGTCCTGTGAATTTTACATCCCTGTCAGAAACGATAGAATTGGGTAGGCCATGTGATCTAACAACTTCCGTGAAAAATAGGTGAGCTACATACGTGGCATCACTAGTTTTTCGGAAAGGAATAAAATGAGCCATTTTCGAAAATCTATCTACCACCACCATCACTGAGTCATACCCCCGCTGTGTTCTAGGCAGTCCCAAGACGAAGTCAATGCTGACTGAGTCCCATGGCCTGCTTGGAACTGGTAGTGGTGTGTAAAGTCCAGCATTTTGACTGTGTCCCTTCGCCAGTTGGCAGACTTTACACCTATTCACATATCGTTGGATATCCCTGCGCATTCGAGGCCAGTAATAAAAGTGTCCGAGCTATTCCAAAGTTTTATCTATGCCAAAGTGACCGGCCAGACCACCACTATGTTTCTCCCGTACAATATTTTCTCTCATCGAACAGTCCGGGATACATAATTGTCCACCCCTAAACAATAACCCTTCCTGTAAGTTGTAGTCCAACCATGGACTTGTATTCCTCAACATGGGACTTTGGCATGCTTCAAAGGCTTCTTTGAAATCTGTGTCGGTCTGGTACAAATCCTTTAGATGTTCGAATCCCATCACCTGTATATAGAAAGGAGATCTTTTCATTTGTATGATCCAAGAATTGTTCATTTATGTAATGTAAAGGAGGTTGCCCCCTCGAAGAGGCTGAATTCTAAGGTGTTGATCTATCTTTTATAACTTTTCTTGAGCTAGTTTCATAACAAAATTCAACCCCTACTATGATGGCGCTTTCCCCTTTCAGATTGGTGGCGATCCAATCAATTAGTTGTTCATGCAAACCCACTTCACCCACTCTTTGACAAAACCCTATACAACTGGCATCTTCAAAGCACTTCTTGATGAATGGTAATGAGTTGATTTCATTGCAATTGGTAGGCTCATATCTCAAGATTTTACCTCCTTTATGATGTTTTCTCCTTTCTGATGGTGAAGAATCTCCATCCATTATGATAGAAACCCTAGATAATAGGAAAATGGAAAAACAATGAGGAATGAGTGAAATGATGAAATGAGGGGGTTAGGGAAGGGAAATGATGGTAGGGGAATTTTGGGAGGTGGATAGGGGCTGCAAGAAACTTAGGAAGTTTGAATGGAGTGAAATGAGAGAAAGGGATGATTAGGAGAAATTGAAAAATAGTCCTGCTAGGAAATTTGTCCAAAATGATAGGTATGAGCTAGGGTTTGTGTAAAGGTGAGGTAATCTGAGGGTAGATGAGTTAATTAGTGAATTATAGGGTGATTTATACATGTGCAGAGGTATGAGGTGACAAATTTACAAGTTTTCAATGTCATAACTAACAAAACCCATCAGTTACACTAGTCTTGCAGCATGAAATTTCACGTAAACCCTATATGAAGAAAACTTACATTTTTATTTACTTTGCCAAAGGAAAAAGGTAAGCAAGATGATGATACTTACTTGTGAATAAGCTTAGAAGAGAAAAAAGTAGGAATGAAAGCTCAATTTTGAAATTTGGGTGAGTTTGGGGGGTTTTTTGGCTACTCTATCAAGCACAGCGCAGTTAGAAGAAGCGTAGTGCAGTTCATGGAAGCACAACGCCACCTTTAGAACCATAATTCAATTAGTAGAAGCACAACAACGAGAGCTTTTTTCCAAATTTAGCTAGAAAACCCTTGTTTTTTCACCAATGTAGGGGATAGCTCGATGAACAAAGGAGGTTAGGATGTAAATGAAATGATTTTGGGACTTCTTGAGCTTTTATAGGCACAATATGATCTTCTTTTGAACAAAAATGGGCCCCACATAACTTTTCAAAACATGACTTTAACCTTTTAAACCGGCCACTTTGGAGAGTTGAAACATGAGCTTCTCTTTATATTTTTGAATAGTGAGACTTCTTCTTTTGGAACCTTGAGATTGTAACCATGAAGAAATTATGAAAAATCATAAAAACTTATGTAGAGAGTTGCTTATCACAGTTCATCTAATGCCGGATTTATGCATGGAATGAGCATGGACCTTGAAAACCCTAATGACCTAATGAATACATCAGACTGAGTGAAATTGTAATGATGACGACTAATATGATGAAAACATTCTCTTTATTATGATTCTCTCATCTGAGTGAAGCAAGCGATCGACATGTGAGGTTTTTTAAGAGAATAGAGACATTCCTAGACAAACTAGCCAATGACCAAATTTTACTTTGAAAACCTAGTGACATGATAAAATTTGACCTTGAGACCCCTAACATACTTGGTAAAAGCATATTTGATCACTGGTGACAGGAAGACAAGACTGACACTAACAGGCTCTATGGCCAAAAGGGTCACTTAGAAAATAAGTGTCCAATGGGTGATGAGTCCAAACGAAACAAGGGAAAGAAGTCTCAAGAAATGTCACAAACACTCTAGAAAGAAAGAGACAAAAAATCCCAACAAACACAACTTGTTTTGGTTTGAAAAATGAAATAAGTTCCAGTCACCTCACCACAACACCAATCAGTGCCCACACATTCCATTCCCAGTCAAAGAAGAATTCCATATTCTAAAGAATGGTGTTTTGATGATATTACTAAAAACTCCAATTTTAGCTCATAATCTTCATCAAATACAAAAAATTAAGTCCTAATTGTTGAATTTGATTGTGAGCATTTTGAATTTTGTGAATGTAAATATGAAAATGAGACAGATCATTTTGATTCATATAACCTTGTTGAGGAAAAGTAGAACTGCCCCGGAAATTAAAAATTTATATGGCTCACGTAGCTGATGATGAGGTTGCAAAGCTCCTTGCAGGCATCAAACCTTTTCTCAAATGAGAAATGAAATAAAATTTGATGGATACATTTTTAAAAACAATGTTTAAATCTCAACCAAGTACTTCCACTAGTTATGGTAAGTATGATAGCAAAAATTCTTTATTTGTCGATGCCTCTTTTGAAAAGAACACCAAATATTTCATATGACAAAATAGGGTAGAAAATCCTAGAAGACTCACTATGAGTGATTTAGGAAATGAAATAAACCTGCTTAAGAAAGAAATTGTTGAACTAAAAAAGAAAGTTGCAGAGGTTGAAAAAGGTAAGAAATTTGTTGAAGGTTCTAAAACAAAACCTCATTACTCAGCTTGAAATCAAAATGTTGAGATTTATGAAGCTAATTTTTTTTCTAGATTGAACTCCACAATAATTATCACCATTCAACATCAATAATTCCATCTCATGATAGACCTTATCTTACAAGGACAACAATTTTCACTTAAAACATTGATAAATAGTGGATCTAACATAAATGTTATAAACAAAAAAGAAATACCTTCTATATATTGGCACAAATCACACTCAAACATAGAAACTATAGGGATTGGAGACCATCAACTAAATATTCAGTATAAAATTCTAAGATCAACATTATGTTTTAAGGATTACTGCATTAATATGAAATTTGCGGTCTCCAACATCCCCATTAATTGTATACTAGGGACGCCATTTCTAACATCAGTAGAGCCTCATCGATCCACCAAGTTAAAAAATAGACAAGCAAGATATTTTATAACAATTCCTGCAAAAGAAAATCAGCCCCTCAAAGTTACTCTTCCATTTTTATATTCCCAAAGAGTATCTACTTTGGTCCGAGTTATGGAAGATTTGACTAAAACATAAAACAAATTACAAGATGTTAAAAATGAGAGGGCCAATCTATGAGTTGAAGAACGATTGGCACAACAAGCTGTCAAAGAATAGATCCAAGCACTTCAACAACTATTTAAGGAAGAAGTAAGTGCATAAGAACCAAACATTTTCTGGCATTGAAAGAAATACTATGTTGAATTACAATACAAAGCAGAATATACTAAAAATCCCTGCAAAAGTCAAGTGTTTCCAATGAATGAACAATATAGGAATATTTTCCAAAACGAAATCTAGAATTTACTAAACAAGAAACTCATTTTATATTCTAATAGTCCTTGGAACTGTTATGGCCTTTATGTCAATAAACATTCAAAGCAGATTCAAGGGGTACCTCGCCTAGTCATAAACTATAAAAATCTCAATATTGTTTTAGTTGATGATACATATTCAAGCCCACATAAGGCATGTCATATATCCAGGACAACAGGTGCAAGAATTGTTTCTAAAATTGATATGGAATTAGGGTTTTTTCAAGTCTTGATCAAAGAGGAGAGCGGGTTTAAAAATGTTTCTAGCATGCCTACAGGACACTATGAATGGAACGTCATGCCATTTGGTCTTAAAAATGCTCCCTCCAAGTTCCAAAGAATAATGGAACAATTATTTAAACCTAAATTTGAATGGTTATTAGTTTATATTGATGATGTATTGATTTTCTTAAAACCCATAGAAGAACATTTTAAGCATGTCTAGAATTTTTCTAACTGGTTAAAGAGACATGATTAGTCCTAAAAAAAAAAGAAGATTGAGTTGTTTAGGATTGAGATCAAGTTTTCTGGACATGTTAGGTTCCTATACTAATAGGTTTCATCTTTCATGATTGACAGTGGAAGGGCTAAATATGTTCATCATTGCAGGCTGCAAAGGTTCCATATTTTGTGTACGTGCTATGAAAATTAAAAAATGAAAAGAGGGTATGCCTTAAAAGAATAATCAAAAGGCAAGAAAATCAAATGGTCAAGAGAAAAGTGAAAATGAACCCCAAAATAAAGACTAGGAAAGTGGCCAGTCAAAATGCCACTACTATCTTTGGGACAGTATCATACTCTACAAATACTGCTGCTAATCATACTTAATGGATGGCCCAATAGTATAATTTGGACCATGCCATGTTTAAATTGCTTGTTGCAGAATAGAGAATGTTTCCTGTCCAAACAGCTCAAGCTTGGCAGATGACTAGCTAGATAGAGAAATGAAGGAACCCAACTGGTTAATCTGGGTCCTTGGAAGAAATAATGGTACATTTAGATAGGAGGGCAGTCAAAAGAAAAGAGTACAATCAGGGTCTGTTAATTCATGTGCACCCACTTCAAGTGAAGAAAACATGTTAGGATTACTAGGATGGGTAAGTAGTGCAAGGTTGCAGAAATGGAGGGCCATCACCAATTGGCTTATCAAGTACAAAGGCTCATTCCACTCAGGGTATTGGCATCAAAAGCAGGGTGGAGGACAAAACATTGGAAGCATGTCTAAATTTCCCCTATTTTCCCCAAACATCATTTACTAACATCCCCAAAGACCTTGAGATCTGCTCAAGTGTCCAGTTCCACTTCACTTCATGACAAGCTACTGGGTCAAACAATGAAGTTTAATCAAGAAAAGAAGCCACATTTTTTGTGTAAAAATCTTTATTCTCATTTCATTTTTCTTCAATTCCTAAGTTTTACCTCTTAGAACTTAGTCTTTACCCCTTCACTCACCTCACAAAGTCATATTAACCCCTAATGTATTATTTAGCTCCCTATCTACCCCCCTTCCCTAATTCTATTAGGATCTATGAAAAAATTCCCAAAAAATATGTATAAATACCCTCCCCCTAGCACTATAGCTATATAACACTTCCTTGGGAAATATTAACCCATCAGGGGTTAGTATTAGCCCCCTTTGACCCTAAAACTATGGTTTTTGTAAAAAAACTATGGTCAAAAAACTATGGTCAAAAATCAAAAAATCAAAATCCTCGCCCTTGCTAAACCTCCCTACCCCTTTTCCGCGCTGAAATTGATGTTTGCAATGTTTTTTTTAATTAAAAACATTTATTATTAAACCCATAAACCCAAATCCTAAAGTTCATAACCCACCCCCGCACCCGATTTATTAAAATCTATTAAATTATTGGCGGGTCCCCCCTGCCTTAACGCATCGTCGCATCAGACTTGTCGCCCATCCTCCGATCACCGACCGCGCTCATCCAACGGTGGGCAGTCATTTTCAAATGCAAAGCACCTAACCTTTTGCATCTGGGGGATTGGCGGTATTACCGTCGTACCCCCGCCACGCGTCGGCCTCCCACATTGTTCGAAGCCCCCCCCCCCCCCCTCAAACCACTTAACCACCTCAGGGGCCTCCAGGGAAACCACTTATCGCCCGTCCCCCGCGCTGATGTCACGCCCCCGTCAGCGTGACGTCACCCCGCCTTTTCCACCACCGTGCCTCCACATAGCCTGTCCTCCCGTCTGCCCTGCCACCGTGTCACCGCCACCTGGGCACCCACGTCAGCTGCCATGTCACCCTGCCGTACCCGGACCCATGATGACATCATCACCAAAAATGCGCCAAAGGGCCAAAAATGCATAAAAAGACGCGAAATGACCATTATTCGTCATTCTCATTCGTCGTTTCCGGAGCGCCTCTGCATGCAAAAACGTCGTTCAACGGTCGAAATCCAAAATTCACCTGCCAAAGTTGCTGTCGCCCTCATCGTCGACCCAAGTACCTACAACTAGTCCAGTTCGATGCCTCCTACACCATAAAAACCAGGTATTTGCCGCAGGGAACCCTCTTTACCCGCATTTCTCCTATTGTTCTCCTAAATTCCTGTAAAAGTACTCTGCTAAAAGTTCCTCACTGATAAATTGTCCACTAAGAACACTTAAAAACCTGGTAAAACCCCTACACGACAAAACTCTGCAAGAAACCCGTGCCCTTTTGCAAATTCACCATAAAACCAATCGAAGAGGCTGAGCTACTGGCTAGAAGCAAATACGACTATTCCCTCATCCCTGTTATAACAAATTCCCTTGAACAACCAGCTAATTAGCTCAAACACACTCTGGTTCTTCAAACAGAGTGCCCCTCAGTTCATCAAAACCTGTAAGAGTTACCTTATACTTTCAAGCTGCTCACTTCCAAACAGAATTTAGCAGGCATTCCTCAGCCTTTGCACCAATCCTAAAAACTCAAGTAAAACATCCAGTTGAAATCAGACATGGTCACTCCATCTGCACTGGATGTAGCTCCTATGAATCCACCAAATAAAGAACTGGAAGCTATGCCACTGGTTGACAGTGATTTCCTCATTACAGATTTTGTGGTAGAGAGGAACCACTTACAGACCTTCTGCCAGCTAAGGAACAGTCACTTGGACAATAGTGACATGTATGGCATCTAGGAATCCAATCTGCCCACTTACTTCCTGCCATCTGTAAATGTTTTCCCTGAAGTCATTCACCTCTGTGCAGAAAACTATGACCAGAAGCTCAGAGCTGTAAAGTCTCCATCTGGGAGCATCCTCTTCTACATAACACCAGACTCCATCAATCAAATGCTGAACTACAAGCAAACCCAGCTGCTATACCCATTTTCCATTAAGTACTTGCTAGATGAGGGCTCCAAGCTCTCTAGCACAGACATTGCTGCAATGGCCAAGAATTTCATGAAGGCAGACTGCCAACCTTCTGGGCCACCTCCTTTTTCATATGCAAATTTCAATGAGGTAGGCAAGCTACTGGTGGACATGTTAACCTCTGTGCTGGGGTTCACCACAGATGAGCATGCTGATGAAACTGTGTTGGTCATGCTGTCTGCATATAGCCTTGAGAAACCCCCTGCTGTAAAGTACAATTATGCCAAGTATATTGCCAACAAGATGCATGACCAACTGTCAAGGCTGATTAGGGAGGCAATATTTAAGTATTCATCATACATCTATCACCTGTTCATGTATTATCAGACAGATTGCTTCCAGTGCCCAATCAAGAAGCTAGACTCACAGGGAGAAAGGAGGTCTGTCATCTTCTGGTCTTCAGTCTTCCACCAAGTCCAGCATTCTCCCTATTCCTATTGTGAATTTATTTGCCAATTTGTTTATCCAGTCACATGCCTCTTAGAGAGGACTCCTCCTGCCAGATTGTCCAAAGATATGCAGAAAATCTTACAGCTGTCCAGGAATTACAAAATAGGTGATTGGTATTTGTACCAAAATCACTCAGTTATCAGAATCTATGGTTGTGAGCTCTGTCCCTACAGGCTCCCAAAGTATGTTCCCATGAGGTTGTTTGCCCTGGAATACTATAGACAACTCATAAAATCTGATCTTACGCACTTCCACAGTGCCAAGAAGAAAGCCAATCTAAAGTTCAAAGACCACCTAGGCCCATTCGTCATGAATAAGAAAGATGGTTGGCAAGAAGCTGATCAAATACTGGGGCAACAGCTCAAACTCAAAAGAAGCTTTTGGTGGGTCCCTTATGACCTTGAAGGCTTTATCAGTGCTAGGAGAGTCAAGTATAGGCTGCTAGCTTATAAGCATTGCCCATATCCACAAATAGAACACTTTGCCAACCAAGATGAATGGGTGCCTGAATCAATAATAGAAGAATTGACTCAGGAAGAGAAAATGTAGCAGACTGTGAAAGATTTAGAAAAAACTCTTGACTTGGATTCTTGTCAACAGGTCCTGTTCAAACAACCAGTCCAAGTAGGAGAAGGCACTTCCATTGCTCCAGCTGCACAGAACACCCAACAAGCTCCTACAACAACCACTACAGCAAAGGGCAAAGAAATAATGGATGAACAGCAAGAGACAGAGACAGGGCAGCCCAGCACCTGAAAGGATCAAATTCAAAGGCAAACCCCTTTACAGTAAACTGGACCACCCCAAATCCCAGTTCTGCAAACTCCTCTCAATGAAGAGAGAGGAAAAAAGAGAGATAGAGAGGAGGTCACACCTCCAATTGGGTCAACACAGCAACCAGAAGTGAAGAGGCCAAGGATTGAACCTGAAACAGAGGAGGGAGATATCAGTGAGGAAAGGGAAGAAAGCCACATCAGAGAAAGACAATCCAGCCAGCAGACTGCCACTAGCTCATTTCAGCTAGAACAGGCCATGCAACAAGGCACATAGGTATCCTCCTCAAGGCAGCAGGGTAAGAAACCAGCTGGGATCAAAGGAGGTTTCATGGAGATCAAAGAACAGAATGAATTATTGAGAGTGCAACTCTATGATCAATTCTTGAAGGCAAATCCATCTAAAAATCAAATATTGATGGCTTCCTATGATATCAAAGAAGAAAAAATGATTTTTACTCATTTAAAGTCTAAAGTTCCACATCCCAAAACCTCTGCAGATTACTTTAGAACAAACTTGGAGGTATTTTCTAAAGACATACACCCCATGGATCAGATAGAGCTGCACAAACAGATTGAGGAAATGGTGTATGCCACACTTGCAGACAAGGCCATGCTGGCCCATCAGTTAAAAGAAGCACTAAAGAACACAAATACACAGCTTGATTTAGAAAGGTTGTCTTCCTCTACTAAGGACAACAAAATAAAGACTTTGGAAGACATAATCATTGATTTGGGACATGACCCAAAGGATCCAAAGGGTGTTAGGGCCCTTATGAAGAAAAAAGAGGATGACATTGCTGCACTGAGAAAGCAGGCAAAATTGCCTCCAATCATTCACCCTCAAACAACAGAACTTGCACAAGAAAAGCAAGTGGATGATGCCATGGACCTGCTTCTGATGATGAATCAAAGAATATTGCAAATGGAATCAAAATTAGAGAAGGCATTGCAGGACAAGCAAGGGGAGTCAACCTCCCAGCCCCCTCAAGCATCTACAACTCTTGGACCTGTCCCTCCTACACAAGCAGCAGCAGCCCCTCCTGCTATTCCAGCACCAACCACAGCTACATTAGCAACAGGAGCAACAGCAGAAGCAACAACAGCAGCAACAGTAGCAGCAAAATCCAGCATGAGTATGGAGGACTTGATGAAAGTTGTCAAAGAGCTTGAGACTCAAGTAACAGAAATAAATGAAGCCAAGGATAGACTGGCCAAGCTGGAGACCAGCTATGATAAGTCCAAGATGATAGTGGCAGAAAAACAAAGAGAAATAAAAGCCTTGGAGGCCAAAGTAAAAACTTTGGAAAAGGAATTGCTCCTAGGCAAGACCTTAGCAGAAATAAAGAGGATAATTTGGGCCAAAATTGGCCAATCAATCCAGGACCAATGGAGGTCAATCCAGGCAATATATGAGCAGGTTGAACTAATAGGCATGGCTCATGTTGAAATACAAAGAGCTAGAACAACACTGGGAATCATGCCTGAGCAGGCCAATAAAATGATACATTTCCTCAATAACCGCACTAGGGAGGAATTGGCAGCTCTAGAGATAAAAGCAGAACAGACACCATCCTGACAGCTAAGAAAGTGCTGACCTTGAGGAATTTCACTCAAACTCTGGAAAGAAAATGTTAGGAAATGAAGGCAGAAATTGATGAATTCAGGGCAAAAATGACAGTGTTACAGGATAAAGGACTGCCAAGCCTAGTGACTGGCACAGGACAGTTGCTGTCATATAATCAGTATATGACAAGGATCAAAAATTATGTTGAAAATCAAATAACAGCATCCAGCAGCTCCACAGAAGAAGCAGGGCCTCCCTTTGGGCAGTCTCTGTATGACAAGTTAGAAAATCTATTTTTTATTGAGCATGAGATAAAACATCTGTTTGAAGTGCCTCCAAACTTCTACAGATATACAGAAGTAGATGAAACACTGGTGAAAATAAGGAGGCATCAGCTACCTCCAGCTGATTGGTGGCAGGCAATGCTGGAGATTCTGCCTAGATAATGCCACTATGTTATTCCTTTTTGAGAAAAATCAAGTCTCGGTCACTGTGCAGGTCAGCAGACAGATCAGCACGCAGGTATCACAGGAAGCATCTGTACAGTGACTCACCAAAGCACCCAGGCAGCAGGCTCAATTAACGCAGAATTGAAGGCACAGCTACAGCCAACTTTCTTGAGCCATAAAGTCAAAAGTTGTCTGAGAGAAAGATAGCTGCCATCTCAGTATTAAATTTTGTAGTTATTTTTTTCATTTACTTTTTTTAAGAGAGTTGGTGGTGCAATTTATTGCACAATAACTCACTTTGAGATATTTTGTATCCTATTTTGTATATATATCCCCTCAGAGAACGTATTGAGGGTCGGTTGTAGTGAAAACTCTTTCTGAAGAGCTCTATTGTATACTTGAGACATTTTTTATAATACAAGTTGCTGGTGGAGTTCCTGGTTCCTATGCTGTCTGAAGGTGGAAATGAATGGCTCTGTTGTGCTACAGAATTCCTGTGTCATTTGCTGAACAATAAGTTATTCTGAACTGTGTATGTGTTTTTCTGTGTATTCCATAATTCATATGTTTTCATGATCATAGCAAATAGAGAAAAATAATAGCCTAAGATTTGTTTGAACACCCTATGCTCAATCTCTATTTCTAAATATGTTTTCTTCTGGATTAGCCATGGATATGAATTCTTAATTGCTCATGTCTACACTAATTCTATCATTGTGAATATTGTTTAAGAATTCTTAACTGCTCTTAAGCAATACTTTCATTTTTCTGTTGTTAGCATAGTGAAATATTCTTAATTTCCTTTCACTCACTAATTCCATAACTTCATTTCATAAATCTAAAGAAATTGTTCCACATATGCCTACCTGGCTTTGTAGCAACACTCTGCCTTCATAAACATTCTTCAGCAGCACACTACCTCAACTCCATTGCCCAATGGACCAAATTGTTCCATGATCTATATCTTAGCTATGTTTGAATTCACCAACCCACCAAACTCAAACAAAACAGCACACCATAACTAGCCTAAAATCATCCACCAACAAAGCTAAATTATAAAGAGAGAGCCCTCTCTGGTTACAGGTAGGATAGGACCTGTAGCTAAAAGATTGGTCAGTGGTTACCTCGGCTGTATTCCCTTTAGGAAGCAGGGAACAACCTGAGTGTTAACATTAATGGCGACTCCACTGGGGGCCTTATGTCAAAATTACCAATTGAAAGGAAATAAGCTTCCTGTTTAAACGTTATCATAAGATACCAAGGAAAGAAAACTCAGAAGCTGGCTCCAAAGAAGAAATCTCGTTACACTAGGTCCAATCCTGACCCTAATCCCCCAGCTATCTTTGAAAACCCCAATTTAATCCACAAAATCTTAAAGAAGCAAGAGCAGCTAGGAGGGCTCTCAGATTCAGATACATAACCAATTCAGCAGAGCTATATTCCTACTCCTGTCAAAGCATCAGTTCACCCTCACACAACCCCTACTTATCCTAGTTCCTCATCCACTTCCCAAGGTAGTTTCCCCACTGCTCCATCCCCAACACACCTTACTCCTGTTATCCCTGTTGTTCTAGCTGTTCCACTCCTTCTTGTTGTCCCCTGTATCCCTGCAAATATGGCTAGATATGCTCCTTTACACCTGCCTGCAAATTCAGGGGCAATGCCCCAAGACTATCAAAGCAAAATTACTTACTTTGATGGTACTGGCACTTATACAGCCCAGCAACATACCAAGAGAATGCAGGACTATTTTGAGAACTATGAGATAGATGATGAAGATGTAAGAATGAAAATTTTTGTGCAAAGTTTGACAGGGTAGGTAAGGAACTGGTTTAGGTCTCTAGCTGCAAATTCTATACTCAATCCTGATGCCTTATACCTAAGTTTTTTAACAGATGGGAAAAGAAGAAAGACCCTCTACACATACTAACAGAGTATGATAACTTGAAAAGGGGTCCACAAGAAACAGTTCAAGATTACTGTGCTAGGTTCAACAATGTATATAACGCCATCCCTCAAAACTTGAGATCTCCACCTGATCTGGCCTTGATCAAATTCCCTGATGGATTTCACCCAGACATGGCATATCAATTAAGAGAAAGAGCACCTCCAAGTCTTGCAGACATGCAGAATATAGTTGTAAGTGTGGAGGCAAACCTGATTGCCAAGAGAACCAGAACAAAAAATGAGAGAAGAATAGCATTTAAAGAGGAACCCTCAACCTTTGACCAAAAGCTAGATGCAATCATGAAGGGTATGGAGAGGTTGGGAGATAGAGTTGAGACTATGGAGAGAAAGTCCTCTTGGGAAGGGTAAACAAGCAACACCACTAGCAATCCCAATTTTAGAAAAAACCAAAACCCAAATGCTGGGAGAACTAGTCTTGATCACGATATCAGACCTCCATTTCAACAAAACTATGCATAGGCCTCAACCACTAGTGAACAAATAGAAGATCCCCACATCAATCTAATGGGTTTGGACAGTGAACAACAAGTATTCTTAACACAATATGACCAACCAGCCCAAGAATACAAGCAATTCCAAGCAAAATATGGTGAGTCATTTGATTTCAGAGAAGGGTATGACACAGCAGTCTATGAAGTACACAAACAATACAAGTTAAGAAGTAGAACCATAGATGTACCTAAGAATACCAAACAAACAAACAACAAACTGCCCAAGAAATCCAATGATAAAGTTGTCTTAACAGAGTCCTCAGATAAAAAACCCCAAAGAGAGGTCACAGTGGAAGATGTATTTGATGTACAGCCTCCAATAAAAGCTAAACCTACACCTCTTCTTCCAACAGAAATCTTGGGCAGACCTCTAGAAAACAGAGGCAACCCAAGCATACCCCAAAACAGTGTACCTGATCAAGACATGGTCACCCAAAATTCAGCAGAAAAAGAAAAATTTGCTGCTCACAGTGTAAAAATTCAGATTGAAAAACCTTTCAATCTTGAAATGGAAATTGGTAAACTAAAAATAGCAATTCCTCTTTCAGAATTAGCCAAACATGAGGTCTTCAGACAACAAATTATTAGATCATTGCAAGTACCAGAGAATAGGGATGTAGTTAATATTCTAGATGACCAGCCAAAGCTGATTTTTGGCTCAGAAGTCAATGGAAAATCAGTGGATGGAGGGACTCCTCCATTCTATGTAAGCCTAAACATTCATGACAAAGTACTACACAATGCCATGTTTGACTCAGGGGCCTCTCATAACCTAATGCCCAAATCAGTAATGGAAAAACTTGAATTAGATATCACCAGACCCTATAAAGATTTGTTTTCATTTGATTCCATCCAGGTGAGATGTTTAGGCCTGATCAAAGACCTTTGTGTATCCCTAGTCCAATATCCAGCCAAAACAATTCTAATGGATGTAGTAGAAGCTGACATTCCACCCAAATATGGTATGCTCTTATCAAGATCATGGGGTGCCAAACTCCAAGGATCTCTACAACTAGACATGTCACATGCCACAATCTCGGTCTTTGGCCAGCCAAAGAGACTGTACCGAGAAACACTGATGAAATATGTGGTCAGCAGTCAGGAGAAGCCCCAAAACTTCCCAATCTAATCCATCCATTCAGACATGGACTCATTCATACCATACAATGCTGATATATGTCCCAAAACTGAGGTCAAGCTCCTAGAAACAACAGAAACCAGGCATATGAATGAACAATCCACATCTCCAGATCAAAGGATCACTGATGTAATCAAACCAACACAATCTGTTGATATATCACAGGAATCATCAAAACCAGACTAGTCCACTGAACAAGTCTGTAAATCCATGGAAACAAACATTGATCAAGAGACCATGTGGTATTTAGAATTTGATGGCTCAGTAAATAAGCTAGGAGCAGGAGCAGGGGTATGGATACACAATACTCAAAATGACCATGCTCTAGGTCATGCATATAGGCTTAACTTCAGATGTACAAATAACATGGCTGAATATGAGGCCCTTTTACTAGGTCTCAAACTGATTAAGAGTCTAGGAGTGACCAAAGTCTCCATATTGGGAGATTCAGACCTAATTATACAACAGATAAAGGGAACTTTTGTCACAAATGATCCCAGGTTAAGTTCTTATAGGTTAGCAGTGACAGATTTGCTCAACAACTTCCTGGAATATCAGCTCACCAAAATACCTAGGAACCACAATTTGCATGCTCACAGTTTGGCAACCTTTGCAAGCACCTGTAAACTTCCTTTTGGGCCTAACCACCAGTTCACTGCTGAGATTAAACACAGGCCTTATGTCCCAGACAATGTAGATAATTAGCAAGTATTTGAGAATGATACTCAGATAAACAATTTTTTAACCATGAAGGAGGAATTCTCAAACTTAAACATTGACACAAGCATTAGGGATGATCAACACCAAATAGATGAACTGAACAGAAGTATATCAGCTGAAACAGCAGATCTGATATTACATCCTACAACCTTTGACTCTGCCAATTTACAGAAACTAACAGTAACAGATCTTGATGAAATTAATGAAGAAGAAACTGAAGTAATTCAACTAAAGGATAATTTCTTGCCCACAGGTCTTACTCCTTTAGAAGACATTTTTGATTCAAATGATCTCCCTAAGAAACGAAAGATGCAACAAATCAATGCAGAAATAGAGGAGTGTAACATTGGGACCACTGAAAATCCTAAAATGGTCAAGCTCTCTAGAACCTTACCTCCTGATAAGAAATCAGAATATATTAAACTGTTCAAAGAGTTTCAGGATGTGTTTGCCTAGAGTTATGAGGACC